>PVKA01012846.1:23143-56748 GCA_004027165.1 Ctenomys sociabilis
TGGTTCCATCTCAGGTCCTCCCACGGGAGGTGCAGAGTGGGACGCAGCATCTGACTGGGGTGCGCCCCTTGCTGTCCAGCCAGCCTTGTCCTGGGCTCCGAGCACGAGACCCGTCTGGTGGCAAAGCTGTTTCACAACTACAGCAGCGTGGTGCGGCCGGTGGAGGACCATCACCACATAGTGGAGGTCACCGTGGGCCTGCAGCTCATCCAGCTCATCAACGTGGTGAGAGGCACCGGGACCCTGGCTCCCAGCACCCCCGCCGCAGCACGCGCCCCTTGGGCCCTCCTTTCCGCCTCCTAGTGATGGAGTCTTCTCTTTTTCAGGATGAAGTAAATCAAATTGTGACAACCAACGTTCGTCTGAAACACGTAATTCAAATAGATATTATAGCTGCTTTTTTGTTTACATACTAGTGATTGATCCGTGTGCTGAGCTACATCCCCACCACTTTTTAAGCTACTTATTTTAAGCTGGGCATATAGCTTAGCGGCTAAGTGCCTGCCTGGCAAGCACAAGGCCCTGAGTCTGATTTCCGTACCAAAAAAAAAAAAAAAAAAAAAAATCCCAAAATGTAAATTGAGACAAGTTCTAAGTCATCAGATTGGGCTCAGACTTGTAATCACCCTGCTCATCCTCCCAGAGCACTGGGATTGTAAGCGTGTGCCACCATATTCAGCTGATACTGTTTATTTTCGCCCTGAAATTAAACCTGTACCCAGAAGAAATCATGTGGGTAAGAAGGCTATGTACCAAAACATTGATAGCAGACACTGTACTTGGGGGTGTAGATCCTGCTTGTGTCTAGGTTTTACTTTGGGCTTTTCCTCCACGTATTACTTTGCTAGGACTGAGGTAACAAAGTCCCACAAACCAGGTGCCCTAAACAGCAGGAAGTTATATCTCTTGGTTCTGGAGGCTGGCAGTCCAAAGCCGAAGGGTCGGCAGTGTCACTTCCTTCTGAGGGCTGTGAGGGCAGGGTCCATTCCAGAATCTTCTCCTTGGCCTGTGAATGGCTGTCCTTAGGTTCACACAGCGTCCTCCTTGTATGGGAGGTATGTACGTGTCTGTAAACACTCTCCTTTGCAGACTCCAGTGGTGTGGGTGAGGGCCTACCATACTGACTCCATCTTAACTTGATTCCTCTAGAAAGACTCTCTTTTTCCAAGTGAGGTCATATTCTGAAGTACTGGGGTCAGCACTCCAACATACAAATTTTGGGGAACCACAATTCGACCCATTTTTTTTTCCAAATTTACTACAGTAGGCATATATTATTTTTATAATAAAGGAAAATACATAATCTTTAAATGATATGACTGTTTGAGAAAAATGTTCACACTAGAGTTGTCATCCTCCTTCCTTAGGCAGCGTGGCCTGGTGGATCTGTCCCCTCACGGTCCCTTCATCTGTAAAGCGGGGTCACTAATCCCTCATCACATGGGGCTGTTGTGAAGACTGAGGGAGTCATGAGCTAAGAACAGGGGTCAGGGATATAGCTCAGCAGCACAGCACCTGCCTGGCTAGCTGAAAGTTCTGAGTTCAATTCCTGATACAAAAAAAAAAGAGCTTAGTACCTGCATGAAGACTACTAAGTTTGCTGTTACTGTTTCCTAAAGTGAAGGCTGAATTTTGAACCAAACGTCTTACCAAGGCACCATTTCTGACACTATCTGACTTAACCAAGCCCGTGGGGTGCGTGATCACCCCAGATGTTTTTCTTAAAAAAATGCTTTTGGCTTTATAATTCATTGGCTGTCTTTATTTCTAGCAATGGGTGGATCACAACCTGAAATGGAATCCAGATGACTATGGTGGTGTGAAAAAAATCCATGTTCCCTCAGAAAAGATCTGGCGGCCAGACCTTGTTCTGTACAACAAGTAAGCAAAGGGCTCAGGCAGGGAGCGACCTGCCCGGGGCCCTCAGGGCAGGGTGGTGCTGTTAACATTAAATAAGCCTGAAAACCCAGAGCCATGCTGACAGGATAGGGGGGCCAGATGGTGCCTCCTGTTATGAATAGAAACAATTATTGCGCCAAATGGAATCAGGGCTGTGTGGTGAGGGGGATATGGCGAATGGGACATTTGATCAAGAGTACTGAAGGACTGCCCCAGGCACCCAAAAAGCCTATCCCGGAGTGCTCGGAATCAAATGTCCTTGCTACCACACAGGTCTGCCCTTGGGAGGAGGTGCTGCTTCCCCTATGCCACCCCGACAGTGCTGGTCCCCGGATGCCTCCGCTGTCCAGCTCTGGGCCCTGTGACAGACCGCATGTCGGGAAATTATAATGTGATTCCAGACACTCTGGTTTAATGACACGCTCATTATCATATGCCCTTCATTTGTCAGGGAATGTTTATCTCCGAGAGCATCCTTTCCAGGCAGGAGCGCTTATCGCCACCCAGAGGATTTATGATCTGACTTCACACAACACGTGCAGGACGGTGCTGCACCTCCCAGCTGGGGGTGGGGCAGCAGCTGGAAACAAAACCCTGGCCTACTCCTCAGCTTTGTGTGTAGGGAGGAGGAGAGTGCTGGGCATCGAACCCAAGCCTTGTGTGTGGAAGGCAAGAGCTCTACCACCGAGCCATAACCCCAGCCCCCAACTTTGATTTTCTACCATGCGCTGCCCAGCTAGGCTCAGCGTCCAAGCCTGAGTCAAATTACCCAATCAGAGGTGGATCCTTTGGAGGCAAGATGCTGTGGGGAAGGAGCCCCACTTTCCCTGCTCAGAGGGAGTGACCTGGGCCATGCTATGGCCTTTTGCTCTTTGGAGCACTGGGGAGCACCCAGTGTCTATCGTATTCCAAACAAAGAGCCTCACTTCAGCCCCAAGAAAAAATCAAGGGGAAGAAACCTCTTGATTTATGACAGGAGGGACCATTGCATGCCATTTTGTCCCTGAACTCCTATAGAGAAAAATTCCACCTACAGATGTGACATACACTCTAATTTTTCCTTTTGTGATGTAGGGACAGAAGCCAGGGCCTGGTGCGTGCCAGGCAAGCGCCCCACCCCCAGCTCAGCCTCAGCCCTGATAGCTACCCCCTTTTATTGCACTGCTTTTTGCAATGTCCGTGCAACCCAGGTTGTTGGTGGAAGAGTAAACTGCCCAATGAATAAGGTCTGCTGAAGCAGCTCATTACTTACTTTTTTAAAAATTGAGATATTATTGCCAGCATTGATAATCAGGAAATAGCACATTAAAATCTAAACTTTTAGCCTCTCTGGCAGAGCCCAATACTGAGAAATTTGGAAATTTTCAGGCTGTGGATGTGGCTCAGTGGTAGAGCACTTGCCTGGAGTGTGTGAGGCCCTGGGTTTGATCACCAGCATTTCCCACCCCAGGACATATTTAAGTAAAAAAAATCTTTGCTTGGGGCAGGGTGTACCTAGAGTACATCTCAAGACCTTGTGCTTGCCAGGCAGTAGTTGTGCCAATGAGCTATGTCCCTGGCCCCCAAGTGAAGAAAGCTTAATTTCTAACCTTGAGCAAGAATCCAAATACCTGGAGCAGTCGGCCTCTCTCCCTCACGGGCAGCGTGGACAGCTGGCATGGTGGCACCTGTCTGTTCCCAGTCTCCACCATGTGCATGCATTTCTCACCTGTCCGACCCTGGACACAGCTGAGCTTAAGACCCCGTCCCACTGAGCTCTAAATTGTTCTTTAAGGGGTGAAAGACATCCTCCATAGTCTGCTTGTCATTATAATGAACCACTGCAGGTGTTTTTATTTCGGAAATTTCCCCAGCTCACTCTCAAGGCATGTTGGGAAGAGGTCACATTACAAGGACCACGAGGACGGAGAAGAAAAGCTAAGAGGCTGCAGAGCCTTGATTCCTGTTAGTTCCTGAAACCTGCAGAGTCCCACTCTCCCCCCCAGATGCTCTGACTCAGGGCTCAGATAGCTCTCAGGAGTCTCTATTTTCAACCAGCTCCCATCCCCAGCAATTCTTAGTACCAGGCAAATTTGGGAAACATTGCCAGACATTCAAAGACACTATTCATAATAGTAGTGGGTTATCAGCACAACTGGCGATTGTCTGAAGTTAGTGACTTGAGCCTTTTGTGGCTCAGCATATTAATATAGCATTACTTTTTATACCTTGTGGTTATACTTTTCCGCTGGATGGTTAAGACCAAGTTAAAGAAAACTATTGGACTATATTGGATTATTTTGTTGAATTCAAGTACCTACAATATTTGAACTGGCATCAAGCATGAAAAGGTCCTTTAAAGACTTCTCCAAATATAGCTTCTCTAACAACAATGGAACACCCATCTCTGACAAAACAAAAAAGGGGGATATCAATAAAGGTCCATTTTGTAATGAAAAAATATATATGTATATACAAAATAGTATAGATACACAGCTTCCTTCTATTAGTTAAATGAGAAGAAAGATTTGTACTAATATTGTTTAGACAAGATATCATGTCTGCATCTTGTCTTCTGAATTACTATGAAGACAACAATATGCAATGTATTAATTATTATAACTGCTCTACTAACCTGTTTTGAAACCTTCATTGTTACTTTTTCTCATTAAAATGAATAAAAGTTTTTAAAAAGACACTGTCCAAAAGAAAGCTTCAGTAAGTAACACCTGGACAATGCACAGCTGCCTCATTAACGTCTCCACGTAGAGGGAAGCCTCCTCAGGTACTCTGAGCCCCTCTGTTGTCTCGTATGCAGTGCGGACGGTGACTTCGCCATTGTCAAGTTCACCAAGGTTCTCCTGGACTACACCGGCCACATCACGTGGACACCTCCGGCCATCTTTAAAAGCTACTGTGAGATCATCGTGACCCACTTCCCCTTTGACGAGCAGAACTGCAGCATGAAGCTGGGCACGTGGACCTATGACGGCTCTGTGGTGGCCATCTATCCAGTGAGTGGTGACTTGGCCTGGGGAGCTGCTTTCGGGGGCTGTGTGCTTTGGGTACCCAGTTCTGCTCCTGGATAACCCTCAGTTCCTGTGTCAGAAGCCGGGGATCACCTCGCCTGATGGTTCTCAATGGGTAGGGGGAGTTCTTTATATGATGCCCATGACAACGAGGAACTTAAGTGAATTTCCTATGCTCAGCACTGCCTCAAGAATTCCGATTTGATCCATTTGGGTTGGAGATGAACACTAATATATTTTAATGCTCCCAGAGACTCAAATATGGAGCCCAAAAGACTCCCAGTAGTGCAAACTCTCTGGTGTTATACAATCAGTAGTGGTCCAGGGTCCCTTCAGAGCCACTGGAGTGGAAACTCTTGTCTTGTGGCTGCTGACTGGCTGCCCTCCTCGGGGTGACTTTTGAGAGTTTCCCCACCTCACTTCTTTCTCAGGAAAGTGACCGGCCAGACCTGAGCAACTTCATGGAGAGTGGGGAGTGGGTGATCAAGGAGGCCCGCGGCTGGAAGCACTGGGTGTTCTACACCTGCTGCCCGTCCACCCCCTACCTGGACATCACCTACCACTTTGTCATGCAGCGCCTGCCCCTCTACTTCATAGTCAACGTCATCATCCCCTGCCTGCTCTTCTCCTTCTTAACCAGCCTGGTGTTCTACCTGCCCACAGACTCAGGTGGGTGCAGTTGATGTGTCTGCTGCTGCTATTTTAGGGTGAGCCAGAAATAATCATGTGCTAACAACCAGAGGCACACGGACCCCATCATCATCATCAGGAGAGGACACGCTCACCAGGTGATCGTGCATAGGGGTGAACGTGATGTGGGTGGACCTTATAGCCAGCCAGACATTCAGAGTAGACCCTAAAGATGCACAGCCCTGGCTCAGCCAAGTTCAAAGGAAGGCACCACCAACAGCTGCTTGCTCAGTACCAACTGTGGCCCATCAAGGCATCTGACCACACCCTCTCTGCGTCCCTTCCCCATGTCACTCTGTGTACACTGACAATCTGGCTCTTGCTCCTTTACTCACTGTCTGCTACTTGAAAAGAGCTGCTGCAGTTTTCCAGATGGCAGTGTCTGTACCCCTGAGACTGTGCTTCCCGACGGCAATTCTTCCTCGCACGTCGGCCCGAACAACTTACTTAGCTCTTCCTGAGGAATCAGACCTGTGGTATAACTGCCCCAAACCCCAGCAACCTAGCGGCAAGGAGGAAGGGAACCCACATGCCCACCAGCAGGTCCCTACTCAGGAATAGTTTATGGCAGACAAGTAGGGAAAAAAGACCGTGCCAACAGCCTGGAAATTTATGACAGGTAGCCATTTTATCAAAATGATGTTAGAAAGCCACCAGAGTTTATATCCAACTTTCCAACAAGGAAAAAAACTGCTCAATAATTCAAAAAAATGTCCCTTGGCAGGAACACAGCAGCAAATATGGCACGCATGTGTCTGAGGGCTTCCTGCCTTTTGGGTGAGAAGTGGCAATTTCTTGTTTATATCCACTGTGTCTCTGGCATTTACAGTCACCCTCTGTATCCAAGTGGGTCTGGTCCCTGGACCTCAGATACTGCAATCCACAAGTGCTCCAAGCCCCTTACATCAAATAGTGTGGTGCTTGCACACTGCCCACACCCATCCTCCGTGTGCTTTAAATCAGCTCTAGTTCTTCTGGTGTAGTACTTAGCATAATGTAAATGCTATGAGGGCAGGGGTGGAGAACCTGTGGGGTGAGTGCTGCAGCAGGCTGTTCATTATCACTGAAAGCTCTGAAGGTTCACCACCATTGGTTTAGGGAACAATGACATGAAAAAGGTCTGTTCAATACAGGTACGATTTCTATTTTTCCAAATATTTTCCACCCAAAGTTGGTTGGATTGTTGGATGCAGAATGTGCAGATAGAGAGGGTGACCGCAGGGCTAACCTAGCAGCTGGCAGCACCCAGAAGGGGGAGCCCCACTCCAGAGCATGGGACACCACAGGGCTTTCCCAGGAACAGCAGCACCAAGACGGGCCCAAGGCTTTCAAGGGTCCTTTGAGATAACTCAGCGGACTGAAGCGCCTGCTTAGGCAAGTGCAGGGAGCATGGTTTGATCGCTGGCACCACATGCCATGCCAGCCCTTCCTCCACAGTGGACTGAGAGGGCTACAAGGAAAGGCTTCTGTTGCATCAAACCCCAGAAGGCCACCTCGGTGTCCTGCAGTCCCTACCTTCCTCCAGCCACACATGCCCAGGCCAGGACTACTGAGAGCCAGGGTCTGAAAAGACAGGGGCAGCAGGGATTCCTGGTCCCTTAACATGAAAACAAAACAAAGCAGGGAATAAGTGAGGAGACTAACTTCCTCCTAGATAAAAGTGGGAAAGGCGCAGAGAGATCAGATTACTCAGGATGCCAAGGACAACCTCTTTGTCCCCAGATTTTGTTCTTGGCTTTGATCCTGCAGTTTGCTTCCATGCTGAGAGAAATGTACAGACGCTTCCAGGCTACTCATCCGCCTGCTGTGGAACAAGTGGACCAGGCTGTGGCTGAACTTTACAAGCTTTAGTGCAGGTTTTCATTGCAGCAGGGTCCAGCTCACCAACCCAGAATCCCACGTGGTTCCCCGACGTCTTAGTTATTCTCTCATTGCTGTGACAAATACCTGACCCTCAAATTAGGGAAGGAAAGGTTTATTTAGCTCACAGTTACTGGAGGTTTCAGTCCATATTCAGCTGGGTCCAAGGCAGAGCAGCATATAGCAGAAAGTAACCTCTTTCATGGTGGCTGCAAAGAGCAAGAGCACAAAAAAAGTCGCACCAGCTCAAGCAGGTAACTTCTCTTTCCTCTTTACATTGAAATGCAAATTAACTGCCCCAGGGCAGGTGCAGCATGCACAGCCACAATAATCAGTCACAAACTTCCAGAAGCTGCCCCAAGACTTGCATGCTGTGTGTTTGTGGGGGGGCACATCTATATCCAAACCATAACACTCAACTTTGCAGCAAGAAGCAGAATTCTAGACCACAAGATGAAGTAGCCATGTGTTTCTAGTAGAGATGCTTGTTGCCGTCATCATGAGCAAGGTGCTGAGGTCACGCCGGAAGTTCTGCAGAACAAGTCTCCAGAGTAACCTCCCAAAACATGCCAGGCAGGGTTTCAGTGGTAAATGGGTCTGAAAGGCTGTCCTAAAAAGGACCACAGATAGAGAAGCTTGAACAAAGAAATTTAATTTCTCACGCTTCCTGGAGACGGGAAGCTGAGATCAAGATGAGGACAGGGCTGGCTTCCTCTGACCTTGGCTTGCAGATGACCGCGTTTTCCCTGGGTCCTCACATGGCCTTTTCTGTGCAGGTGTGTGTCCCCCTTCCTTCTTATAAGGACAGCTGTTGTATTGGATGAGGGACCCCCAACTGACCTCATTTTACCTTTACTATTTCTTTAAAGGCTTGATCTCCAACTGCTGTCCCATTCTGAGGTCCCAGGGTTTAAGGCTTCAGCACTTACTGGGCGGGTGTTGCTTTTTTTTCTTTTCATCTCTCCAGGGGAGAAGATGACCCTGAGCATCTCTGTCTTACTGTCCTTGACTGTGTTCCTTCTGGTCATCGTGGAGCTGATCCCTTCCACCTCCAGCGCCGTGCCCCTGATTGGGAAATACATGCTGTTCACCATGGTGTTCGTCATAGCGTCCATCATCATCACAGTCGTGGTCATCAACACCCACCACCGCTCCCCCAGCACCCACGTCATGCCCGAGTGGGTTCGCAAGGTGAGGCTGACTTCAGGCGGCGGCGACCCCGCGGGGCTCCCCTCCCACACGGCCTGCGGAGCTCCAGCAGAGGACTTGGGGGAGCGAGTTGCCTTGGCTTCTAGGGCTACCTTACCTAGCCTTCCCAGGAAGGGAGAAGGAAACAGTCCATAGAGCGCAGCCCAGATTCACGCTTGAAGACTATCTTCAATCGGAGATGAATTAATCCCTCTCTGTGCTGTGACACTGTTAACATCTTGCGTCTTCCCCTTTGTGAAGAGATGCTGGCTTTCCCTGTTGCCAGCTGGGCGTAGACTAAGGACTGGAGATGAAGAAGAGAGTAGAGAAAGCCAGAAAGTGAATTTCAGTGAGGAATTCAGTTTCAAATATTTATATCATTGAATTTTAAAAAGGGTTAGCATTTCAAATATAGCCTCCTTTCCAGCCTTTCTTTTTTCCTTTTTGTGGCAGTGGCTAGAGCCTCATACATGCTAGGCCAACGCTGAACTGCTCTCGCCACTGTTCTTTCTCCTGATTTATAACAGTCGCTGTTTCTCTAAGGACTGCTAAGATGACACCTGGCAATAACTTTGCTGCATTTCCTGCAGACACGAGAAACAGAAGGGGACAGCGTGGGTATTTTGTGACCATATTTGAGGCAGAGGGGCCCTTTCTTGAATCGCATAATGCTGAGATCATTGCTGGGTCCTTTCGTTGCCAATTGGGGGCTTCTGAAGCGGAAGCGCCATTGTTCCTGTGAGGTCGCTGGCTGTGCACGGGCTCCCTCCGGTGGCGAACTGCTCGTATTACAGGATCCTCACGCGGTGATTGGCGTGCGCAGGGTGTGCGCGAAGGAATCTTAGGGGACAGTTTAGCGCAGTTCTTTTGTTCTAAGGACGAGGAGGCTGAGGCCTGGGGATGTGGAGTGACTTGCCCCGTACCGCACTGATAATCAAAGACAGATGCTTATATGTGGTGATGATAATTTTCATTCATGGCTTTCTTTTTTTGGTTAGGTTTTTATCTACACTATCCCAAATATAATGTTTTTCTCCACCATGAAAAGACCGTCCAGAGACAAACAAGAAAAAAAGATTTTCACGGAAGACATTGATATTTCTGACATTTCTGGGAAGCCGGGACCTCCTCCCATGGGGTTCCATTCCCCGCTGATCAAACACCCCGAGGTGAAAAATGCCATCGAAGGCATCAAATACATCGCAGAGACCATGAAGTCAGACCAGGAGTCCAATAACGTAAGCTCTGTGGCCCCAAATCGCACTTCTGGCTTTCAGTGATGAACCTGGATTGGGGGGGGGGGGGGCGGTTGGGCTTGCAGGGTAGCCCAGCATTCAGGACCAGCTACTGACCTTAGATGGGTCCTAGCGACCACCTCAAGGCCACCCTAGCAACTGATCTCTATGTGAATAAGCATCCTAAAAACTAAAGGCCACAGCTAAAGGGCCACAGGATGCACAGAGACGCCATAGTCTGAGGGCCACCTCTGGGGACTAACTAACACTCTCTCCCTACCAGGCAGCCGAGGAGTGGAAGTACGTGGCAATGGTGATGGACCACATTCTCCTCGGGGTCTTCATGGTGGTCTGCCTCATCGGAACCCTGGCTGTGTTTGCAGGCCGCCTCATCGAATTAAATCAGCAAGGATGAGCAGGAAATCCGGGATCAGCTGGAGCAGACCACAGCCTGCTTCATCCGCTCCACCTTAGCAAACTTGATTTCCTGTACTTAGGGAGGCTGGTGATTTGTGCTTTTGCTTTTTCCTTCCACCCTGCTGTGTCTCCCTGGAGAGTCAGGGTTCACTAGGGAAGCCCACCTCCTAGGCCCCAAAAGGCAAAGCACTTGCTCTGGGGAGACAAGAAGCAGAAGGAAGTGAAATAACTTCAGAAAGGACACCAACATACGAACAGCACCTGAAGCCCATGTTTAAAGGAAGTCTCTAGAGCTAGGAGATGGGGGGAAAAAAATCTCTAGAACTAGGAGGTAGGGAAAGTTTACTGAGGTGTTTTTTGTTTTTGTTTATTTTGTTTTGTTTTTGAGATGCTGAGGATCGAATCTAGGGCCTGGGGAGGGCTAAGTATGCACCACACTGCTGCTGGGTACCTTTAGTAGGGCACCTGGTTGGATTCTTGGGGGCTGTAACATTGAGTCTGAGCATTAGGCAGTATGGGAAGCATCTGTCCCATATGGTTTTATTTCACCCCATCCCATAACATCCTTATTTTAAGAATAAGGAAACTGAATCCCAAGGAGGTTAAGTGCTTTGGGTCAGGCCAGAAGCAGAGCTGGGCTTGGGACCAGGCCTCAAGACTCCAACTGACTCCAGTCCTTTCACTTGCTCGCAGTCACCCCAGCGTGAGGAGGCCGCTCTGGGTCTCTGGCCTGTGTTCTGAGGGCCTCCGGCTTGGAGGCAGCCATCATTTTCCTTCCCAGCTAAGCCTCCTGTCTTCTGTGCTCCATCCTTCCACCAATCAATGTGGGGTTAGAGTCCAATAAAGGAAACCAGAAAGCACACACATATCACCATTTCTAAAATTCTGAAGAAATAAGAGAGAAAATTATTTCTTTTATCCATGGTAAACCTTAAACTTCAACAGAGTTTACCCCAGAATGAGAGACTATGTGGGGTTGGGGCTCAGAATTGCCTCCAAATTACCAGAATACACCTAACCTGGGTCAGCTCCGGGGCACAGCACTGAGAAGTGCAGGTGCTATCAGTGCACTTCACAGCTGTGGGGCTTTCACACTCCAAACACACCTGGTGCCATCATGTAAGAGTAAGGCCATGGCCTGGGGAGATAGCTTGGCAGTCTAAGTGCCTGCCTGGCAAGTGCAAGGACCCAGGTTCGATCCCCGATACTGGCCACTGAATCTGTGTGTGGTGGCACACACCTATAATCCCAGCACTGGGGAGGCTGAGATAGAAGGATCACTGCAAGTCTGAGCTGTGTATCGAGACCCTATACCAAAAAAAAAAAAAAAAAAAAAAAAAAAGACCATGTCCTGCGAGGCAGGATGATGCATACCTGTAATTCTAGCTATATGGGAGGCTGAGGTGGGAGCGTTCTGTTATATTTTTAAGAAAGCACCCAAGCATTGACCACAGAGAAGAGAGTGACAAATGACTTCATCCACTCATCTCATTTATGCACAAGGAAACTAGGACGGAGGGAAGTAGGCTCCCCAGGTCGCAGAGTTGGTTAGTGACAAGCCCTGTCTCCTAACGCCTGCTTACCTGCTGTCTCCAATTCTGCCCAAGGTCATATCCTCTCACATGTCCCCACTGTGCCCTGCGCAGGAGGTCAGGTGCAGCCCTGAACAGATGTAGGGATATCCCAGTCGCCATCCTTAGCCCCATACTGGGCCCGCTATCCATGAAGAGTCCCATCTTTGGCCTCTCCTTCTTAGTGAAGGCCTGGTAGCCAGGAGGCCACCAGGCAAGCAGGAAAGAAGAGGAGTGCTGGGATCCATCCTTACCTAGAAACGTTGGTGTGGGCCTGGCCCCAGAAGATGAGCTTATTTAAAATAAATGACACTTTAGATGAGGTTCCCAGGGTGGGGCTTTGCCCTAGATCTAAGGATTAAAAATCCCTTCTCCTCCCTCCCTTCCTCTGTCCTTCCTCTTTTCCTCCTACCTGAGGACACAAGAGAATAGCCATCTTCAAGCCAGGCCCAGCATGTGAGAACATAAATTCCTGTTGTTTAAGCAGCCCAGCTCTTGGTTTTGCATGGAAGTCCATACTGGCTGAGGTAAAGCCAGAAGTCCAAAATCGCAGCCTCAGCAGGGTCTCCTCCTAGGAGGCTCTGAGAGGGACGCTCTTCCATGGCCTTGCTTCTAACACCTTTGCCACTGCTCAGCTTGGGCAGCATAGTTCAAGTCCCTGTCCTGTCCTCACAGCCTTGGTCTGCATGTCTCTATGGTGCCTCCTTTTCTGTTTCTATAAGGACCCTTGTCACTCTAGGGATGCTTGTCACCCTAAGGCCATCTCTCAATCCAGGATAATCTCATCGCAAGGTCTTGAGTTTACTTAATCTGCAGCTGTCTGCACCCCTGTAATCTCAGCACTCTAGGAGGTTGAAGCAGGAGGATCAAAAGTTTGAGCCCAGCCTGGGTGACTTTAGTGACATCGCTAGACTCTGTCACAAAATGAAAAAAATTTTAATGAAAAGGTCAGAGATGTAGCTCAATGTGAAGGCTCTAGGTTCAATCCCCCCTAATGCAAAAGTAAAACCAAAAGACTAACCAGGAAGCAGCAGGGGATCCTGAGAGAGGCTGGGGCAGACACAACATTTCTAGAGCTCAGAAGGGGGCAGGGTCAGAGGGCTCTGGGCTCACTGCAGTTTCCTGACCTGCACAGCCCATCCCTGCTTCTGATAGAGGGGAATGAAATTCCCAATCTGAAAGATACCTGGGATGAGTTTGTGTTCCCTGAAACTGAAGAATGAATTTTAGGAACAAACGGAGGTTAAGAGCAGAATATATTTACCAGGGAAAGAAAGTGTCTGTCCAAGAAAGATGAGAAAGGGACCTGAGAGGGTTGCCCCAGGAAGCTGCCATTCCTAAGAGCTTTTATAGAGTAAAACTATGTGGTGAGGCGGGTGTAAGATAGACAGCAGGGGAACTCGCATGAGGTGGGACAAAACTATGGTCAACCAATAAGGTTACAAGCACCATTGCTCAGGTAAAATTGATTAAATCCTGAGCCAAATGGGGAAGTGAGTCACATAACAAGCAGCATGAATGTAGAACAGGAGTTTATAGGTAGCCGGTAGCAATTGGATTAGTGGCTCTTCCTGGCTTCCTCAAGGTGAGGATCAATCCTGGATGCTTACCTTTAGGAAGGTCAGCATTTGTTTGATCTTTGGTCTTTAGCCCACAGGGGGGCATCCACCTCTCTTACAATTGCAAGGTGTCTTGTCTTCTGTGCCGTCCCCTGTCTGGGCTGCCTGTAATCTTTCAGTCTAATTTAGCTGCTTACAACATTCCCACCTGGGCAGAATCAGCACCCCATAGTGGGCACCACCACATTCCCCGGGGTGGGAGAAAACTAAGCCTGTGAGCTCCAGACCCCCACCCAGCCTGAGGCCACCAGCGCCTGCAGATTTTCACACATGCTCCAAGAGTTAGGCGGAGCCCACCCCAGTCAAGGCCCTGCAGCAGAGCAGCACCGGCCCCCAACACTGACCTGCGGCCCGAGCGGGGACACTCTGGCCAGGGCGGCCAGGTCCGCAGGACACCCAGCCCTGGCTGCCCTGTGCTCACAGGAGGGCCTTAGGAAGGGGCCTAGATCACGGTGGGGCCCCCTGGGGGCGACTCTCCCTGCGGGCTCCTGCCTTCCTCTTGGCCACCCACACAGGAGGTCTTTGCCTCCGCAGTGCCCTCTGCTGTCCTTCTTCTGCCTTGGAGCCGTTGGCTGAATCCCCTGGGCAGAAAGCATAAACCAAAATAAACCTCTCCTTTTTAGGTGTGGGTGCCAGGCATTGTGTCCCAGGGAGGAGGAAAGCTACAAGACAGGCCCTAAGGGAAATCTGGTGACATCAGACATAGGACTACCAGTAGCCACTGGGGCAGAACCAGTCTTTTTGTTGTGGTAGTGATGACACCGAGGAGAGCCTTAAGCGTGCCGGCAGGAGCGCTACCCCGAGCCACGTCTCAGACCCAGGAAGCCGCGTCCTTTGTTTCTACAAACGAGCTGCGAGCCGCGTCTGTGCCGACAGCAGCGGATGCTGGGCGGAGCGTGCACGGAACTCTATCTTCCACTTTTCTTTCAGTCAGAATCATCCTTCCCTCACAGCTTAAAAATCAGACCTGGGGAGCAAAGGATTAAAAGGGGGGACCCACCTGGAGAGGACGTGGAGCAACTGGAACCCCAGGTCCTGCTGGTGGGGATGTACAGTGGTGCAGCTGCCCTGCCAAATGCTTTGGCAGTTTCCCTGGGAAGTGCACACGGAGTAACCCAGCGCTGCAAGGCCGGGTTTATGTCCAACGGTACTGAAAGCAAGGACCTGAACAGACACGTGTACGCCGGCGTGCGTCGCACACCACAGTAGCCAAGAGAGATGGGAGATGGAGGAGATGTACAAACACACACATAATGGGATATCAGCCTTGGGAAGGACTGAGATTTTGACATGGATAAATCTTTAAAATGTTATGCTAAGTGACATATGCTCATATGAAAGCTTACGGATATGATTTGATTCCACTCCTGTGAGCTACCTGGAGGAGTCGGGTTCAGAGAAACAGGAAGCTAGAAGGTTCCAGGGGTGGCAGGGAGGTGTTAAGGAGTACAAGGTTTCAAAGTTCTGAGGTGGATGGTGGTGCTCACTGCACAGCTTGTGAGCATGCAGAAGGCCACACAGCGAGGCACTGCGGACTCGTGGCAGTGGCTAGCTCTATGCACAGCTTGTGAGCATGCAGAAGGCCACACAGCGAGGCACTGCGGACTCGTGGCAGTGGCTAGCTCTATGCACAGCTTGTCACAATAGAATTTTTCTTTTTTAAATTACAAAATGTGCTGGGCATGGTGGCACACGCCTGTAATCCTAGCACGTGGGAGGCTGAGAAAGGAAGGTCACCTTGAGTTTGAGGCCAGGTTGAATTGGAGTGAAACCCTGTCTCAAAAAAAAAAACAAAAACAAACAAACAAAAAACTCCTTCTTATCCTTGAAAAAGAGCTCTTGGGTATGGACTGGGTCAAAATGGGGCACTGACACAGAAACTAAGCTCCTCTCAGGAGAGAGATCATCCGTCGCTACGCACATCAGAACGGAGTCTGGCTTCCTCTGGCAGGTTTTTTCCTCAGGAATTTAGCTTGAAAAGTGGAGCAGGAATGTCGTGCCAATTCAATATGACAGATGAAGGGATAAAGAAAATGTATTTACACACGATGGGCACCACTCTGCCATAAAGAAGGGTAAACTCGGGCCATCTGTAGGAAATGGTTGCTCCTTGAGGCCAAGATGTTACGGGACCCCAGGCACGCAAGCCCATGGTTTCTCTTGAGTGAGGAACACACAGTATAAAGAGCAACACAAAAGACAGTAGGAATGAGGAAGATAGGACCGTTGCAGAAGGGCAGGACAGCAAGAGGTGGGGGAGGGGGCAGGAGAGGAGGGCAAGGGGAAGAATAAACGATGGGCCCATCTCTGTTTTTTGTGTGCATGAGCCCTCTGTGTCCAATGCCCACACATGCGCACTAATTAAAAACAAAACATTTTGAAACTGTGGCTCATGTACTACAGGAGCCTACACCAGGAGGGGCCCAAAGTAGCTCTGGAGGCCCAGCCTCTCTCCTGCTTCTTCCAGTCCCTGAATCCTGCCGCTTCTGCCAGCCTCTGAAAGCTTTGAGGAGTTCGATCCCAGTACTCGGGAGGCTGTAAACAGGAGGATCACTAGGCGTCTGATCTAGTAGTGACAGCCTGAACACCCTGTAGACCCGTCCCTGAAAAAAAAGTTTTTCTTTGACCACAACAATGTGTAACATAATAGCCATTGTTGAAGTCCTATCATTTTTTCTAAAAGCCTATACCATTTCTAATATTTTATCTATTGTTTTCTTATTCTCTCTAAAATAAAAACATTAAAATTAAAACAGTATTCCTGGTTAGCCAGGAAAATAACCCTTTTGGCCAATCTCCGTTTTTTGAATCTTAAAGTACTAATGCTTTCAACTCGGTGTTTCTGTTCTCATTTAGGTAGCCCTTTGCTGTATGCCGGTTATACTCGGTAGTGTTTTCTTACTGCGTGGAGCTCTGTGACCGCTGAGCCTCAACATTCCCTAAAGCCCCATGCAGTCACAGGTGGGGATTTTTCAGAGGTGGCTGATCTAGAGTGTAGGACTGATTCATGGTGCTATGCTAGGATTAAAGTTTTCTTTTCTTGCTTTCTCTCTTTCTTGGCAGAACCACGGGTTGAACTCAGGCCCTTGCACTTGCCAGGGAAGCGCTTGTTCTATTGAGCCATCTACCCGGCCAGCATGCTGGGATTAAAGGTGGAGGCTGATTACTAAGTCACTCTACTGATTGGTTTGGCACCATCCTAATGCACATTGCATGGAAACAACATAAAGGACAGAAAAAGACTTCCCTGTCCCCCTGGCTTGCTTGCTTTGCTACCTTCTGCCCACCATGAACTATTCCTCCTCTGCCATGAACTATTTCTCCATTCCCTGCCTTGGAGCCAGCGGATTATGGACCGGAACCTCTACAAACTATGAGTTAAATAAACCTTCCTCCTTTCAATTCTGGGTGTTGGGTGTTCTGTCTCTCAAGGAGAGAAAAGTAAGACAAACTCTTAGCTTGGAATCTTCCACAGGACAAAGCCTACGCCTTCTTTATATTTTCACGTCCTAGTCAGGTAGGTGCTAACAGTAATGTGTTGAACGAAGAGCTAAGTGAATGGACGGCCAGGCGGCCTAAAGTGCCCTTAGGTTCCTCTCGTTGTCTCACACCTTACTGTCCTAGAATTGGTCACAGAGAATGCAGATGGCCTCACCTGTGTTGCTATAGATTTTTACATGAAGTTGAAACTCATACATCCCCGATTATTAATGTGGTTGCCCTTACATTAGCATGAAAAGTGGAGTGGGCTTCCCAAACCAAGGACACGCATAATTCTCAGCACAGCAGCTGTAAGTGCTTCCTACGCATCCCCCTGACCCAAGGGGTCTGCATCCAGAAAACCTTCCCAGCCACTGGCTTTGCACAACCTATCTTTTTTTTTTTTTTTTCCCATTAGGAACTGAACCCGAGGCCTTTGCACTGACCTAGGTCCCCAGTTCTTTTTAAAGTTTTAATTTTAGCTGGGTGTGTGGTGGTGCACACCTGGATTCCCACACTCAGGAGGCTGAGACAGGAGGATCACTGTGAATTCAAGGTCAGACTGGGCTACATGGCAAGACTCTGTATCAAAAAAAAAAAAATTCTTTTAATTAAAGTAATATATTTCTTTAAAATTTTGAGACAAGGTCTTGCTCAGCCCGAGGTTACCCAGGGTGAACTGAAATTTTTAATCTGCAGCCTCCCGCAGTTCTGGAGTTCTGAGCGTGCGCTGCTACGGCACCTTTTAGCTTGTGCTTGCCGCACACCCTGCACGTGATGGTCTCCTGAGATGTCTACGTGTCGGGCACCTTGTGAATCTAAGTTCTCTGTCCTGCAAGACTGGGCCTACCAGAGGGAGGCAGTGTGACAGAAGCAGCCAGCTGGCTCCTGCCACCCATGCGCCCCACAGGACTCGGGGTTACTTAATGCTTCTGAGTTTGGCAATGACCAGTGTTTGTGGCAACATCCTCCAGTGTGTGGGGGGTGACACTGTTCTCTGCAGATGCTCCCTAAATAATACCCTCCAGAATGTGGATTATACCCTAAACCTCTCTGTTCCCCATGGAACCCTGGGGGGTGAGCACCTATTATATGTCCACAAGACTTTATTGAATTCAATTTTTCTGTATACGTTTTGATTGACGTATAATTCACATCCCATAAAGCTCACAACTTAAGGGTATACAATTCAGTGGTTTTCAGTATATTCGCCAGGTACACAAACACTCCCACTACACAATCCGAGAATATTCTCATCAACATAGTGAGACCATGTCTCAGATAAACATTCACGTCTTTTCATAGTCGTCGTCATGATTTTATGATGAAGAAACTGGGACACTGAAAAGACAAAAAGCCTGCCAAGATCACAGCTAGGAGGGGCAGAGCTTGGATTTGAACCCAAGACATCTGAGTCTTCATTGTTCACCGCTCTCTGCCTCCATGTGACAAACACAGTAAGATTTAATAATCAATCAACAGAAACAAGCAAAACCCAGCAAGCTCCTTTGCTGAGGGAGATTGGTCAGTGATGTACCCACCTCGGGGCTGCATTCAACCCAGTGGCATTGCTCATTTCCACTGCTCCCCTGCCCTCTTCAATGCCATGTGAGTTGGTTAGGGCCCCACTCACTCCAACCCCCCTCCCCATGTATGCAGCTGGGAACAAAGCAAATGTCCAAGCACAGACGCATCTCTGGACATGTGGGGGTATCCTGTGCCAGAGAGGAGCCACTCTGGGAATTGAGCGATCCCTGCATTCAGACCCAACCTCCTTCACAGACCACACAGGATAGGTCTTGCCCTTCACCACAGCGGGTATCGCTGCTGACCACTGGCCTTGCACTCCCCCACCCTCCCTGCTTGAACTTCTCAGCAGGTCTGCAACTGACCACCTCTTCCCACAGCTGCCTCCCACCCAGTCCCCATGGTGGCTCATTCCCAGAGGTTCTAAAGTTGTTCTGTGACTTCTGATTGACAGAGCAGCTCAGTCCCAAACAACAGGGCCCCTCTCAAGAATGCACTTGGGGATTGTGAGGTAGCTCAGTAGAATAAGTGCTTTCCTGGCAAGCACACAGTCCTGAGTTCAATCCCTTGTACCGCAAAAATAAATAAATAAATAAATAAATAAATAAATAAATAAATAAATAAATAAATGGAATGCACCTGGTCGGTACACTTGAAGATTTTGTTTGCAAAGCTGACCGACCAAGCAGAAGTCACTTTCGGATTAGCTCCCCACTCTGGACCTGCAGCTCACAGAAACTGTGGCTTCTCCTGTGACCAAGTCTGCTGGTCCATGGCTCATCAGACTCCCTCTGGGATTTTGGAGTCAGTTCCACTCCTAGGGGGCTGGGGCTGGAGTTGTCCACTGTTTTGTACATTTCTCCACATTGCCTTTCTGCTCCCTGCGCCTTTAAGCTTCCCTGTCACCTCTTTTTCTTTTTTTGATTCCTGGAGCTCTTGAGCTTTCTGTCCTCTGCTATAGTTTCTCCTTCCTGACTTGTGTGTGTGTGTGTGTGTGTGTGTGTGTGTTTTGTGCAGGGTCTCATTACACAGCTCAGACTCAGACTCTCAGTTATCCTCCTGTTTTCAGCCTCCCCAGTGCTGGGATTACTGGCATGCACTACCATACCTGGACTTGGTGGCCAGCTCAGTGCACCCTGGAGGTGGGGCTGGTGCTGCCTGTGGTGCCAGGGATCAAACCCCAGCCCCTGAGCTTGCCTAAGTAGGTGCTTAGTCTGCTGAGCTATCTCGCTGGCCCTCCTTCCTGACTTTTTCTCACTTGCAATATGGTGTGAAGGACCCTTCAAGTTCCCATCTTACCCAAAAGAAAACAGTGTGCTCTTCACTGGATAGAAATAGCGTCTTTGAAAATTAGCATGCAGATTTGACTTTGGCAGTTCAACATGTTTTTGCTTGCTTGCTTGTTTTGTTTTCTCGCTGTGCTGGGGAGGGAACCCAGGATTCCTCACATGCTAGGCAGTTGCTCTGCTGTGGAGAAACACATCCCAATCCCAGGTTTTTGTTTCAAGGTACAGTACTGGGGAGCCTGCTGTGGAGAAGGTCCTGTAAGACACCTGTTGATAAAGCAAGAAACCCTATAAAGCCTATAAATCTAGGGCTTGGGAGATAGCTCAGCAGTGCTTGCCTGGCAAGCTCAAGGACTCAAGTTCAATCCCCAATACCCCATGCTGTGCTGGCCCTGGGACCCTGGGCAAAACATGCCAGTCCTGAAGCTGGGCATAGTGGTTCACACCTGTAATCCCAGTGCTGGGAAGACAGGAGGATCACTACAAGTCCAAGCTCTGTAGTGAGACCCTGTATCAATAGAAAGAAGTGAAAAATAAAACCTTCCACATAATTACTCGGTGCCCATCTCCTGATTTTTAATTACTACATGTAATATCAGATGGCTTTGACTCAAGGCTTACCTGAATTGGGCAACTCCATTGTCTGTTCTTTGCAGCAGGTGAAATTGTGCAACCTAAGTCTGAAGGCTCAGCTTGGCCAACCTCTCAGCAAGACTTTGACCTTCCCTGAACAGCCGGGCCTTAACAATAGCATTGATCCCTGAAACACTCATGATACCCTGAAGTACTTTGACAAACACAGTTTCTATTACTGGGAAACTCTGGGCTTACTTGAGTTTCTGAAAAACCTCCAGCCTGGCCTAAGGGGTTATAAAAACATTTTAAATATTGGTGTTTACTTTTTTCCCCTACTAATCATGTAATTTAGGAAAAATTCATTTTAGAAAATAACATATTGTGGGTAAAATATTGAATTATGATAGGATATTTTTATGGGCTGTTTTTTTTAAAAAAAATAATAGTTAAACAACACAGTATAGTTTACTGAAGTTAAAGAAAAAATGGGGCAAACCTGGGGAAAGACTATTTTAGTTAAATAAGCTAGGCAGCAGCCCCCTCTAGTGCTGAAAGATTAGTACTACATCCAGTGAATTAAAGAGCAGAAAAATATCCCACAGTGCACATAAATGGAGAGCTTTTCCCAAATAGCTTTAAGTCCAAGGAAAGCCTAGTTCTCAGTAATTATTTTAATTAACACTTTCACTGACATTAACCTGTGTTAATTAATTATTCTAATACTTATGGAGTGCTTACGGAGTGCCAGGAATCAGACACTAGGGCAAACGGTCCAGTTCATCTAAAGGCATGTTGTCTCCTAATGTTTGCCCCTGTCGAGGTGCCCTTTTCTTTCTCCACACTGTGATCGAGTCCACCCCAAGCCTTTCCTCAGTTCCCTTCTAATTGTAAAGTACCCCACTGAAGGCAGCGAGCATAACCCGCTCTTAGTTCCCCCACAGTCCAGCAAAGTGAGTGTCCAGCGCACATTTATTCAGTGTATTTTACCAAATTCGAAAGGCAACAGAGCTCCACACCTAATTAACAAATGTTCTGTACACAAACAGCAAGCATACTACAGTAGAAGAACACAGTATCACTCCAAATGGAAGACTCCACACTGAGCAGTTAGAAGCCAACTTTACACTAGCAGGCTGGGGAACCCAGAGGTTCAAATCACCGGCCAAGAGTTGGGTCTGAGTTCAGTTTAAATAAGATTTGTGAGTGGAAAGTACAAAGCTGATAGCAGGTTATTACATGACTGCTTTCGTGGGAGACAAGAATTGCGTCATCTCATCAGGTGGGTTTGTATGGGAACAGTCTGGGAGGGCGGGGGTCTGAGAAGAGTAGGTATTTGAAAGTATCCTTGATGGGGCCAGTCTCCCCCCAACTACGATGGCTTTGAAGCCCTTGAAGCAAAAGGTGGAATCGCTGCATATTTTTAAAACACAAGGTGACACAACCACTTTTTCCCCACGCATTATTAAGGGGGAGCATCTGGGCCAAGGCTGGCTACGTGGCCATCAGCACAAGCACAGTCACAGGCTAGGGAATGGTTATAACATACCTACAAGTCCGCTCTTCTCTAAGCATGCCCTAACAGTGCAAAGGAAATTTTTAAAACTTTGGAGACTGATTCTCACGGAGAAGTGTTACTTAGCTGCTTGTCAGAAACGGAGTTTGTAGTCACTGCAGCCAAAATGGGTGATGAATTCTTCTTGTCAGTTTCTGTGGTATAATAAGGACACCGGTGAAAGCTAAGATACTTAATGCCAGCATCCAGAGTATCATAGAAATCCTGCCTGCTCTGAAAGGTCCTGCAGGAGTCACCTTGGTAACCCATCAGGCACCTGAATGGGAACGTTGCCTGTCCACCCGCTGTACCCAGAGAGGCCAGGATTCTAGTCAGTGACTCCAGGCTGTACAATTTTATGTAAAATAGCTAAAGTAATTTTTTGAATGACTGACATGAGGTTGCCAATCTTAAGTGTAAACAATAACTTTGTTAAGTATAAACCAACAGATAGAAAGGTCATAATCTCAGAATTAAAAAAAAAACAAAAAACTTCAGAATAAAAAAGAAAACTTTTTGTTTTAGATAAATATATTCAGTTCTAGATCTTCCCCCAAATACCAGTTGTCTACTGGCTGATCTAGATCCATGATGGAACCTCAGATTTTTCTAATTCGGGCTCTTCACTTAACAAATGAGAGATTGGGGCTAACATGTGGGAACCAGGGCGAGCTGTTTTGGAGCTAGGCAGTCGGTCCTTAATCACTATGACAGCTAAATTGGCAAAGCCGACCTAGAACTGGGGACTCCAGCTGGTGCCCCTGGCCTCCTTGTCTACCTTCCCTATTCTGGGGCCTGCATCAGTGGCCACATGCGGGGTCTCCTCCTGGGCCTAGCCCTAGTAACTGCTTCTTCCCTTTTAGAGGAATGCATAGCAGCTGTCTTACCTACTCCTCTGAGGGAAAGCCTTATTTTTACCGAATCCTGCACAGGTCCTGATTATGCAACACTGAGGGTATTCCAAAGGCTGACCTTGGTTAGGGGAATGAGCAAAACAGGAACAAAGCTGTTTATACTTTGGCTGGGAGATGTCAGAGCCTCCTGGAGCCATCATTGAGTTCCACATTCTTTGCATGACCAAGACCCCAGTGACTCAGTTGGGGAAAATTTGGATAATTGTAATCTGGTAGAGCAGGAGTGCCACTAACATGTAGTGGAGAGAGGCCACAGAGGCTTCAAAGCACCCCAGCGTACACAGGACAGGCCCACAAGAAAGAAGCATCCTGTCCCAAACATTGAGAGTAACCTAGAACAAGTCTTCTCTTTGTTGCTTTGTAGTATGTGCGAATGACAAAGAAATTAGATTGTGGGGGCTAAGGGCTAGGTGAGAGCCAGCCAGTGCCCAAACCAGCTGGACGAGGGAGTTAGCAAATGAAAAGGAACACTGACCTCTAACAGAGGGAAGAGTAGGCAGAAGACTGAGCCAGGGCTGTGTCCTGGAGCCCAGCTTCACCTCCTTCCTCCAGAGTCTGCGTCCAGCAGTGGAGCTTGGTGTAGGGGACAGCAAGGGAGGGCATGGCCATGGCCATGTGTGATAGAGGGAGCAAGGTAGAAGAGAGACCGTGGGATTCCACCCACTGCTGCTGTGCTGAGCACAGGTGTAAGGTGGTCTTCCCCAGTGGCTTTCAAATCTCTGATCGGATGACTTCAGGGAAGATATTGAGGTCGAACTCCTGCCTTCCCCCTTCTGGTCTTCCCATAGAGAGGACAGTTGGGTCTAGGGCTTGTTGGTTTTTCCTGTTATAAATAATGTCCTATGAACTCCAGGCCTACTCTTCTAAGAAAGTTTCTCCGTGATGTTTTGCACTTATTTGCTTTGTAAAGTGTTGCACTGTTTATGCCACACATGTTTAGGATCAAGCAAAACAAAACCATTGTCCAATGCTTTGTGTTTCAAGTGACATCACAGTTGCTGCATGACTCATCAAAAACATCTACTCCACCTTTGGTTTTGTTGTTTTTCATCTCAGGCTTCCCCCTTGCTGAGATTTCCCTTTCAGTATTTCCATCATGGGGCAATGACGACTTTAGCAGTACCAGTGTTTGTTTGTTGCCTTATACAAAGCTAATGTTATATCTCTCTGAAACCCAAAGATTATACTATACGATTTTGTGTTTTGAACTTACGACATTTCACTTGGAATTTCTGCCTTGCTCCTGTGTGTACAGTTCCTGTGCCGGTCAACTTGTGCTCCAATTAGCAAATGTGACATGAGTTGGAAACCCGTAAACCAGCTGTCCAGTGTCACATGTTAAGTAGTTTGGGAAAGTCTGCTCATAGCATCATGATAAGGATCTGGTGCCTGAGGTCTAGGACAAACATCTATAGTGAAAGCATACAAAGTCTTTGCATATACGAAGGTATAAACCTTTATGCCATATTTGGACCCAGTACTTTCCCATAAGTCTTTTGTTTTGTGGTACCAGGAATCAAACACACTTGCTAGGCAAGCATTAGTGCCTCAGAGCTAAACTCCTACCCTCTCCGTAAGTCCTATTTTTTATTAATTTTATTGAGAAACAAATAGCAATGAGACAGTTTTAAAACCAATTAGTAGGACAGTTTCAATAATTAATATATTGCATATTGTTGTCTTCGTAGTGGTTATTCATAGCGCAAGATGCAGACATGATATCCTGTCCAAACACTACTAGTACAAATCTTGCGTCTCATTTTCATAAGTCTTTTACCTTCCTTTGATCACCATAAGAAATGTGGGCCAAGGACAGCAGACCCAGGAATGTTTTCAGCTCAGCTGGGAGGTGACATAATAAATACAGTTTGAATATGACTACTTGTGCACATAGAAACTTTCACCTCCATTTCATGCAGCCTTTGTGTATTTCACAACATCTTATAGCATTTCGTCTGTTGCAGCTCCAACCTTGCATGGCAGTGCTGGCATTCTGTCCAATACCTTTCACCCTTGCCACGATCTTCCTGATGTTTTTGGACCTGGCTCAAACTTTGGATGGTACCATTTGGCTGCATGGCCATTTTGCAGCCCTTTGACGAGTCAAATACGTACTCACATTGCTGTTTTCTTCATCTGAATCAAAGAGGGCTGCAGTTTTTGTGTCTGTATCAGTCAATTCTGGGCCCATGTCACTGTCACAAGAACTCTGGTCAATACCAAAGCCACGTCTCATCGTGACCGCCCACCTACGCCCCTCTCCTGCTACGAATGCCTGTATTCTAACACAGTGGATCATCTCCATTATCAATGCAAGAGTAACGTGGTGATGCACTTTTGACCTCCTCCAAAGCTTGCAAATCTGATGCTTCATGTGCCACTGTATTAAACTGAGCTACTTCTATTAGATAACTTGAAAGAAAACTTTTATTTATTTTTTTAACAAATCCTGGAGTGGTGTGGGTCTCCCGGACCCTCTGTGATGTTTGGTGTACATATGCAAAAGGAGCGTGAATCTGGATCCAAATCCCATTTGGACACTTTCACACATGTACACACTCCTTGCCACTCCTCATACCAAGTGGGCAAACACATGAGATTGCTTCCTATATCCCCCAGGAAAAGGCACTGAGATGCACAGCCAGCTTCTGTTACACTAAAGTGCAAATTTACAGTAGGAAATCAAGGGGTGGGCCCCCTGAGCCCAGTGTTATGTTCTAAAGGTTACTGAGGCGGGGTGTGCCAGTCTTCAGGACCGGTCACGATCATGCCTGCGCCTCTGGAACAGTAGTGCCACTGTTCACTCTCTTGAGCGTCCCACTTAGATATTTCCAAAACTGGTTCTGTTTTAATTCCCACAACCACATACAGGGATGTTTCCCTTACCTTCCTGTTGTAAACAAGGGTATTGGAGTTTAGAAGAACAAAATCATTAGCCCAGTGTTACACAGAAGGTAAAAAGGAGTTAGCAGGAGCAATATTCATGCGCAAGTCTACTCAGCTCCAAGGTCACCCTTTTTTTGTTTTGTGTTTTTTTTTTTTTTCTTTTTTCATTTGTTTGTTGTCTTTTAGACAGAGTCTCATTCTGTCATTCAGACTGGTCTTAAACTCACTATTCAGCACAAGCTAGCCTCAAACTACATCAGCCTCCCAAGTGCTGGTGTGGTCCCCACGCCTGGCTTGAAGGCCCTTTTTCTTCAAGAGGGAGCTGTTGGAGCTGGTACCCTCACTTCTACAGTGGCTCATCCTCCCTGACTGGAAACAGTCTCTTCGGGTCTTCTATAAGCAATAGTATCTCCCCTCCCAGTTGTGCTGAAATAAAGAGGAGATTCTGTGCCAGCTTTACAGATAGAAGCCACCTGGGGTCATGCTTACATCGATCTGGTCTTGTGATATCACTAGAAGAAACTGAAAATGGCAGCAATAAGACAGGAATGGCATAGTTGTCTTTTTTTTTTCTTTTTTTTTTTTTTTTTTTTTTTTTTTTTTTTTTTTTTTTTTTGTCTTTTTGAGGCAGGGTCTCACTATGCAGTTCAGGCTGGCCTGGAGCTCACTTTGTAGCTCAGCTGGTCTCAAACTCACAACAATCCTCCTGTCTCAGCCTCCCGAGTGCTGGGATTACAGGCATGCGCCACCACGCCCGGCTTAGTTGTCTTTCTTCCAGTCCTAGTGGCACTGTTTTGCAGGTCCTGTTCTCTCTAGTACCCCAGTTCTACCCCCAGCGAAGTCCCCGTACTTGTTGCTTAAGCAGCAAGCATACGGTGCAGGGAAGCAGGGACACACTCCCAACCCACAGTGTGGCCTCTGGTGAACACGTGCCACTGACAAAGCCAGAGCATCCCGGCACCGGCTTGGCGTGGCCCTCTCACACACTCCCCTCAGCAGCCCTAGGAGCTGGGCGTAGCCCTGCTCCGATTTGAACAGAGGGGAAGTCGAGGCCCAGAACTGTTAGGTTCCACAGCCACATCCTTCTCTGGGTGCTCGGCCATGGCCACAGGGCCCCATTACTGGGCCCAGAGAACACAGATGTGAGCGCCAAACAGTGCCCCCGAGCTAAGGTGTTTGGCATCGTTCAGGCGTTCAACCACGACCGCCCACCACTCTCTGAGGTGAGGCTATAGAGGTGACAAAGTAAGCATGGTGTGGTAAACAGCTTGCCCAAAGTGACACAATTGCCAAGAGATATAACTGTGCTTGTTTGTCAGTACTTATTTAAATTTAAGTTTTACTTGACATGTAGAAATTGCATCCATTTATAATATACCTCCTGAATACTATTTTGATACAGGTACACATTGTGCAAAGGCTAAATCAAAATATTTATTTGGGGGCAGCTAGTCATGGGTCTGCCGGGTCACGGAGCAGGACCAGGCCGTCCTACTGCAACAGCAGTGGGACAAGCTGAGGGCAGGACCAGAAGAGGGTAAAACAGCAGCTAGCAAGGCAGCTGCTGTGGGACGGCAGGAAGGCATGGGCCAGGCCACTGCCCAAGAAGAAGTGGTACCAGGAGCAGCTCTTGGACCA
This sequence comes from Ctenomys sociabilis, assembly GCA_004027165.1. Lineage (NCBI taxonomy): Eukaryota > Metazoa > Chordata > Mammalia > Rodentia > Ctenomyidae > Ctenomys > Ctenomys sociabilis. The sequence goes on from PVKA01012846.1 coordinate 50,490, forward strand.
GACAGAGAACCAGATCAGCGGCCTGGAGGCCGTGTTCAGAGCATGGAGTTCATCCAGATTGAGAAGGTGATGGAGGGACTGCAGGTCAGGAGCAAGTGTCTAAAGAAGACGCATCAGGTGGTGTCAGTCAAGGAGGTGGAGAGGATCCTGGATGAGACACAGGAGGCTGTGGAGTACCAGAGGCAAACAGATGAGCTGTTGGCTGGAGGCTTCACGCAGGAAGATGAGGATGCCATCCTAGAGGAGCTGAACGTGATCACTCAGGGACAAACAGAGCTCCCAAGGTTCCTTCAGAGCCCCTTCCTGAGACACATTCAGAAAAAGCCCGTGTCACAGTCAGGCCCAGGCAGGCAGACCTGGTGGCAGCCTCCTAACTCAGCCACCAGCAGGAGCCGAGGGACTCCCCAGAGACGGGCCCACGGAGAGTCTGGGGGTGGCAGCCAGCATGGACCGTGCTGTGAGCAGAGCTGCAGCTCACGTGAGCCTCGTGTATCGAGACCACTCAGGAACAGTCCCTTCACTGCTGGGTCTGAGCATGCTGGCACGGCTGCGCTGCTCTCATTTCTGGATCAAATGGCACCGTGCAAATCTTAGCCCAGCGCGGCTCTTGGAGGCCACGTTTTCCACAGTGGCCATGGCCTGGACCTGCTGCTCTTGGTCCTGCTCACTGCTGGCCCCGCCTCCAGTGCCCTGTGCCCTCCCAAGGGGAAGGCGCCACCTGGCCTTGCGGTCCTTGTGCTTCTTTGTCACTTATTTGTTCTTCCACTATCTGGTGATGGGCTTCAGTTAAACTGCCCCTGCCTTGCCTGGCATCAGTTCCCCTGTAGGTTCGGGCCAGAACTCTGGGAACTAGCACTTGCTGACTCTCCCACACCTCTGCCTAGACACCCAGACTCAAGCTTCTGCTGTTTAGGAAGGTGTTGTTTTTGAGATCGGCCAGAGCCATCCCTGCTGGATTGATGACCACAGGAGTCCCAACCACACCCTGTCGCTGTGGGCCTATGTCCGTGGCATGTGCCCTGCTGAGATGTGGCAAGATCCAGCTCTACCAAGGGTGACCCCATGGTATCCCCCAGAGAGTGTCACAGCTCCTGTCCACTAGCTCCTGAACTGACAACAGCCAGGGCAGGAGGCAAAGAGCCCAGAAGTGACTCTTCGTCAATGAAACTTGCTTATTGTTGGACAGTCTCACTGGTGTTTTGCTGGCCTGTGAACAGCATGAGAGCAGCAGCCCAAGAGAGCTCCAGACACCTCCAGGGCAGTCAGGAGCAGAGGGGAGTCTCTTCCTCATTCCCAAACAGGTCAACCTATGTATGAAAGTTGGCCCCTGCACAGCTTGCGGCCTTGTGGACTTGGAAAAAAAATATTTATTTTATAGGTGTGTTGGCTCATGCACTTGCCTTGGTGTGTGTGTGTGTGTGTGTGTGTGTGTGTGTGTGTGTGTGTGTGTGTGTGAAATCCACTATGTCAGAGTTTTCAAGCATTGCTTACATTTTTGTTGAGGGGCTGACGAAGTGTTCTACCACCGAGCTACACCTGCAGACCAATGTATTGTTACTCCCTGGGGGTCACTGTGACACAGTGGCTGGGCATCTTGCATTTCCCTTGGGTACATGACCACCTCAGGAATCCTGTTAGCTGCAGGTTCACACTCAGTGGGGTGGGGTCTGGCACAAGCCCCCATTTCTGAAGCCTCTATGTGAGGCCGATGCCATGGAGTAGCAGAATTTGTGCCACGTTGCATTTTGGTAAATTCAGCTGCCCTTTTTGTTTTCAATTAAGCCTTCCCAAATGGCTCCATGTTGTCGCAGTAATGATTTTAGCATTGTCCTTTGAGCACTGACTCCCAGGCTCTGTATGAAGGACTTTACATGGATAGTCTGCACCATGGGTTAGTGAGGGGGATGTGATTATTGCCCCCCTTTTATGCACCAAAAAAGCTTGGGCTTAAAAGACATGAAGAATTTGCTCAAGGTCACAAAACCACCAGAGTCATCTCTGGTCCCATTTGCCATGTGCCTGTGAAGCAGGGAAGTGAGTATTTCACCAGCTCATTTTCAATGTGGAGAAAATCATGGTGGAGAGATTGCCCCGTATTTTAAAGTAGTGCTTCGAATCCATCTGGTTTTCATCATATAAAACCTGTTTCCAGCACCTCCCTACCCATGGCCAAACAATTCCAGTAAAAGCTTTCTGTCCGAGCTGGTAGTCCCAGCTGTAGTTGGCAGAGTCCTCAACCAATCCATCATCTTCCCAGGAACTAACTTTTCTAGAAGAGCAGATCCCTTTTCCAAAGTCCACTGTGCTGGGTGGAGCCCTGAGACTTGCAGCTAGGCTCCTGGCAGGTCCTGCACCACAGCAGTGTGTGTGTGTGTGTGTGTGTGTGTGTGTGTGTGTGTGTGTGTGTGTGTGTACCATTGTCTCCTTACCGCTCACTAGTTCCGCCTGTGGCAGTGTGTTCTACTATGACAAGTCCAAGACCTTGGACTTTCTGTGACTCTACACCCAAATATACCAAGCTGATTGTTTTCTTGTCCTGAGTCCCTAATTCTCTGCTCCACTCTGTCCCAACCCTCTGCAGCACTGTGTATGTCCCTTGTTTATTGCATGCTCTTCTTGCCATTTTTCAAACATTTTAGCAAATTAATTTTGTCTGCTGAACAAATATCTGATAATGCCTTGGCAATAACTTTACCTAAGCCAGATGCTATGACCCAGGATGCAGGGCAGGACTCGGAGATCACCAAGACTCTTGCCCTTAGGGAGTTCACAGCCTACTGACAAAGAGATTCAGAAAGAATTCCAGTGGTGAGAGGCACTGGGCAGGGCCGGCAGATCAAGCACTCAGAGGGAGCTGGGAGTACTTATCGAGATGAAGTCACAGGTAGATCCCAAAGCCTGGGCTAGCGTCCTCCAGCAGAAAGGCATCCTGAGCAGGGTGGGGGACGCAGGCGCAGTGTGAGAAGTCACCTTGGCTGGTCTATACTTTGGGTCATAAGATGAAAGGAGGGAGTGGCCAAATACAAGACAGTATGAAAACAAAGGTGATGTCAAGCAAGGCTCCAAAACCCATATTAAGGAGCTTGGCTTTGCTTCCCACGGTTGTCAAGCCTCGTCACAGGATCCATGTTTGAAGGCCAAATGTGAGGACACCGAGCTACCACTCTCAACTTTCGGTGTCCTTCCTAGGGCAGCTCACCTTCATCTGTGCAGGATCTTGGAGCTAAGAATGCTAGCATGGGAGACACCCAAAGGCACAGTAACACTGCTGTGTGGCAAGGCTCTGTCTCAGACAAACCCAGAGCTCTGCCTCCTTCCTCACCAGCTCCTGAATGCTTTCTCCCAGTTCCATCCCTGGGGATTGCCACTCTGGGGATCCTTAATACAACGCCAGGGAATGCAGGTGTGACAGTTCCCACTGCACTGCTGGAAGGACCTTGCTGATGACACCCACCCATTTTAAAGCCCACTATTTCTCACCTCATTTACTAGTAGCTCTATTAAGCCAGTCTGCTCTTCTCTTCCTGTCAGAGGACCTGAGTGAACTAGGGCTCCACAGGTATTCCCTTGGCCTGTCATTTATTCAGGTCGCAGAATGTCCCAGTTGCTGCCTTGTCCACCCAACCCAAATCCTTCAGCTCCAAATCATGACTGCTGCTCTGCAAGACACCGTCACTCAGTGCCACTTGACTGGTGTTGGCACAGGCTAGGTGATGCACCCTCCAGCACCACCTTCCAAGGAGCTCATCTCCAAGCCCTACAAAGTCTCCTTTCTCCGTAGGGAAGCATTAGTGCAGAGGGCACCACAACATTTTGAATATGCTCAGCATCAATAAAATGTTTTAAGGCTCTATCTTCAAAGGTTGATTTTAATCTTAACCATCAATTTGACTGGATTAGGAGACCCCAGGGAGAGGGGGACCTATGAGGATACTATGCTCATTGGTGGATTAAGCCACTGATAGTGACAGCTGAAGGCGCTCTTAGGCGGTGGAGGCTGGTTGGAGGAGGAGAGTCACTGGGGCCAAGCCTTGGCCACTACACCTCCTAGCGAGCGCGTCCCCTGTGCTCTGATTCTTGGTCACTGTGGAGTGAGCAGCTCTGTCCCGCCATGTTCTTCTACGATGATGTTTCTGGTTTGGAGCCAGCTGAGCTTAGGCTGAACAAAACCAGGAACCAAATAAACTTGTTTTCTCCTTTAAGATGTGTGTCAGGTATTTTGTCCCAACAGTTGGGAGAAGTGACCAATACAGACAGTAGGTCCCAGAGAAGTAGGGACTTTACCTCACCGTGGGACTCAGAAGCCACTGGTTGAAAACGGCTTGTCGGAGGAGTTTGAAACAGTTCAGAGAGGCAGGCTAGACAGGCCATAGATGGGTATAAACAGACCTTGATGGGTGATTCTGGTTAGAGCTCTGAAGATCAGAATGTAGACAGCAAAGGTCAAGTTCATGAAGTTTCAGTTAGAAACTCTCTTGGGCATTGGCATAGGGAACATGCGCTTTACATGCTCATTATTATTATTAACATTATGTCCATGTCCTGAGGCTCTGCAGAAGGCTGAGATGAACGGTCTCATGGAGGAACTTCAAGGAAGTATGCACACTGGTTTTAGTCAAATTTATGGTGAGATTTGAGAGCAAAAAGCAGAGCAGACATAATTTAAAATGTAAATTTTGACCAGAAAGAAGTATTATAACAGTGGAGCCAAAAAGCTGTCCTTGCTGAAGAGTTTCATGCCTCTGAAAATAAAGTACTTAGACCTGGTGAGGAGGAAAGATATCCCTTTTTTTTTTTTTTTTTTTGGTAGAACCAGGTATTGAACTCAGGCCCTTGCACTTGCTGGGGAAGCACTTATTCCACTGAGCCATCTCCCTGGCCCCTTAGGGAAGATATCGTGAGAGCATCTCAGGAATCAGGAAGACCTCAACAATGGCAGACACGAGCATGCCAAAATGGAAATCTTCCATTTGAAAAGAAAGTGCCCGGGTCCCTGACAGAGAAATGAAGTCCCTAGGATTCTTTTCACTGTCCTTAGCCATCCAAGCACTCAGAAGCTGCCATGGATACTGTCTGTTGGCCCTGGCAACAGACCTGGGCATTGTCCACATTTTTCTGGTTTTTCAGGTATGCAGAACATAAGAACTGTGGGACCATAATGTTTCCATCCATATTGTAAACCAACGTCTGGGAGACCAGTCAAAGAGGCCCTGAGTGGAGGTGTGGGAAGTTGCAGGGATGAAAATGAAGCTTCAGGGAGACCCCACAAAGATGCTGGAGAATAAGCTGAGGGAAGACATGGGCAGTGAGTAGAGCCAGCCCAAGAGAGGGGCCATGTGATTTATAGGCAAAATGCAACCTAGGGGTAGGGCTGCCTCGCCTCATGGAGCTCACATTGTATCCCTGGCTACCAGGCACAGAACTAGAAGGCTTCATGTTTGCTTGCCTAGTTTTGCTCTAGTTCTTTTCTATCCCCTTATTCCTACCTTTTGGAATTGAACGTTTACACTGTGCTGTAGTACCTTGGGATCATGCAATTTGTTTTGCCTCAGAGCTGGAAGACCATGGACTGAAACTTCTACAGCCATGAACCAAACAGACCATTTCCTTTAAATCTTGTATTTTGCCTCAGCAACAGGAAAGCTGACCGATGCAGTACTGACTGACTTACAAAATGTAATCATGTATTACCATATAATCATTGTTAAACATATGGGAAATTCAAATTAGAACAAATTAGTGAAAGATGCACAATACCTTTAAATGTTTTAAAGGCACAAAAATGTTACCTCTTGTACAAAAAGTAAAATAAAAATACTCTTCCTAAGAGGGCTATGGTTGATTAAGTTTTAATTTTTAAAAGTTAATACAGATAATAAATCTTCTCAAATGGTAGATTTTAATAATCATACTAATCTCTTAGATTCTAGTTTTATTTTTGAACCCATATCTTAATATTTTTAGTGTATTAGCGTATAAATAATCATTTTAAAATATCTTATTTATTTGATACAGTCTTGCTATGAAGTTCAGGCTCATAGTCATCCTCTTGTCTCAGTCTCCCCAGTGCTGGGATTATAAGTATATGTCACTACACCCAGATTTCTGGGGCCAGCATGGCATGCAGTACCAGGGACTGAAGCCAGGTCCTTGTGCTTGCCAGGGAAGTGCTTAGACCATTAAGCTATTTCCCCAGCCCTAAGCTGTCATTTTTAAAGCCCCATTTCAGGAGGTTGCTTTCTTCCTTCCACTGGGCTAT
>PVKA01012847.1:0-56661 GCA_004027165.1 Ctenomys sociabilis
CATTTGTTGATTCTTTCAAGAGCTTCCCATGCGAATATATGTTTGTTCATGAACTCTTTACCTACCCCTATGTCTTCAAGAGTTCCTCCTACTTTCTCTTCCAGGAGATTGAGTGTTTCTGTTTTAACGTTTAGATCTTTAATCCATTTTGACTTTAACTTAGTGCATGGTGATAGAGCTGGGTCAAGTTTTAGTTTTCAACATGTAGAAAGCCATGTTTCCAGCACCATTTGTTAAAGAGGCTATCTTTCTTCCAGTGAGCTTGTGTAGCCCCTTTGTCAAAGATAAGATGGCTGAGTGTTTTCGTAGATACCTCTGCATCTTCTAATGTATTCCACTGATCCTCAAGTCTATTTTGTTGCCAATACCATGTTGATTTTATCACAGTGGCTTTGTAGTATAATTTCAAGTCAGGAATTGTGATGCCTCCTGCCTTGTCTTGATTGGCCAAGATTGCCTTTGCTATTCTAGGTCGTTTGTGGTTCCAAATAAATTTTAGGATTGATTTCTCTATATCTGGGAGGTATGTTGGTGGCAATTTGATAGGGATTGCACTAAATCTGTACAGCAATTTTGGGAGTATGGCCATCTTCATGATGTTGGATCTTCTTATCCAGGAGCATGGAATATCTTTCCATTTTCTGAAATCCTCCATAATCTCTTTTCTTAGGGTGTTGTAATTTTCTGTGAAAAGATCTTTGACTTCCTTGGTTAAGTGAATCCCAAGGTATTTCATTTTCCGCAGTGCTATTGTGAAAGGAATTGTTTCTATAGTTTCCCTTTCAGTGTGTTTGTTATCTGTATAGAGGAATGCTATTGACTTCTGCGTATTGATTTTGTATCCTGCTATGCTACTGAATTTTCCTATCAGTTCTAGTAGTTTCTTGGTGGAATTTTTGGGGTCTTCCAAGTAAAGTATCATGTCTTCTGCAAATAGTGATAATTTAACTTCTTCTTTTCCTATTCTTATTTCCTTTATTTCTCCCTCTTTTCTAATGGCTGTTGCTAAGGATTCCAGCACTGTATTGAATAGGAGGGGTGATAGAGGACATCCTTGTCTTGTACCTGATTTAAGAGTAAAAGATTTCAGTTTTTCCCCATTTAGGATTATATGAGCTTTTGGGTTGTCATAGATGGCTATAGTTAAGATAGAGTCCATCTATTCCAATTTTCTGTAGGACCTTGAATATGAATGAGTGTTGGACTTTGTCAAAGGCTTTCTATGCATCAATTGAGATGATCATGTGGTTTTTAGATTTCAATCTATTAATATAGTGTATTACATTTATAGATTTTCGAATATTGAACCATCCTTGCATCCCTGGGATAAATCCTACCTGGTCATGGTGTATGATGTTATTGATGATTTGCTGTATTCTATTTGCCAGGATTTTGTTGAGTATTTTTGCGTCTATGTTCATGAGGGAGACTGGCCTGTAGCTCTCCTTTTTGGTTGCGTCTTTACCTGGTTTTGGAATGAGTATTATACTTGCCTCCAGAAATGATTTTGAGAGGACTTTTTCCTTTTCAACTTTGTGGAAGAGTTTGTGGAGTGTGGGGATTATATCTTCTATAAATTTCTTGTAGAATTCAGCTGTGAATCCATCAGGCCCTGGACTTTTCTTTGTTGGTAGGGTTTTTATTACGTTTCGAATTTCGTTGGCTGTTATCGGCTTATTGAGAGTTGTAATATTTTCTTGATTCAGTTTTGGTAATTTGTACCTTTCGAGGAATCTGTCCATTTCTTCTGTGTCTTCTATTCTGTGAGCGTAAAGATTCTCGAAGTAACTATTAATAATCTTCTGAATTTCCAGTGGGTCTGTGGTGATTTCACCCTTTTCATTCCTTATCGCTTGTATTTGAATTTTCTTTTGCCTCTTTTTGATGAGGTTGGCAAGTGGCTTATCAACTTTATTTAGTTTTTCAAAGAACCAGCTTTTTGTTTTGTGGATTCTTTGAACTGTTTTTTTTCATCTCAATTGAGTTAATTTCTGCTCTCAGGTTCTTTTTCATAGACTGGATTCTCTCGTATAGCAGCATGAGCTTTCTTATACATCTCCTCCATCATGTCTGGAGTTACATTGTTCTTTATGTACTGAGAGAACTGTTCCTTGTAAGCATCTTCATCTTCTTCCATTGGGTAACGCGTATAGTCTGTGACATTCTGACCCATGATGTGCTTCCAATGTACTTCTGCACTGAACTCCTTGCTTTCGGAATCATAACTAGGGAATCATTTGGTACTGTGAGGGATAGACAAGCCTCCACCCTCAGCACCCTTTAGGGCTCCAACAACTTTATTGCCAGTTGTGGTTCTGGCAAGAACCACAAATATCAGGTGAGGACATCAGGTTTGCCATCAATGCTTTCCACATTGTATTCATCTCCAGTCACCTCCACCTGGCCTTCATAGATCTTATCCATTCCAAACCTACTGAGAAGCCTGCAGGCAGCAGCAGGCCAGTACAATATGCTGCAGCATAATTTGTTAGGCCAACTTTCACACCGTATTTTGGTAGCTCATGTGCATATGCCGCACAGACTATCAGATCACCTTCAATACGGGCATAAGCAATCTGACAAATGATATCTCTGTTAGTTACACCAACTATCATCCTGTATTTAGGTGTGTTGTACTTACTTTTGTCCTGGATTACCGAGCATTTCCTAGCATAGTAATCAGTTTTGTCCCCTCTTCGTCTTCTAAACTTTACTTGGTATCTCTTAAAGTAGGCCTTATTCTTGACAACCTTAACAAAACCCATCCTGTGTAATACAGACCCACATCCATGGCCCTACACAGACCTGCAGGCCAAGCAGCTCCATGGGGGAAAAAACCTAATCCCATTTTTTCTTCTCTCAGATATAATTATCTTTTATTGTCTAGTATTCAGTGTTCTTAAAACTGTTACTTTTTATATGTTTTTCATTTTACAGTTGGTGTAGGTGTCAAGGTAAATCACCCTGTTATTCCAATTTGGTCAGAAATTCAACTTAAAGCTTGAAAATTCTAAATTTCATTGTGCAGACAGAGTAGATGTACCAAGCCAGAGTCATTATCAGTTCTGGGTGACTAGAAGGCATACCAATCACGTTTGTGGGGAGGCCTTAGGAAAGTGGTCAGTTACAGTGCAGCCTTGTAAAGCCTACTTATGGCAACCAAGTTCTAAGAATAGCATGTCCGCAAAACACTGAAATCTGAATACAGAAATATCCTAAATAAAATGCAAAGATTTAAGCTCACACAATAAAAACATTGTGCAAGAAACATATTACCCATTTGTAGCTCCTAGGGACACAAATTGAAGGCTAGTTTGAGGCAGAGGTTATTGTTTTCATGGTACCCTCCCCCCAGCAGTAGGTATAAAATAGTCTCAAAATCGAGGCTTGAGGGAATAACCAGACTCCTCCTGAAAGGTCCTGCAGAGCTTGCTGGCTTGGAGCTCTGTGGGTTTCCATAACCTCAGAGACTTCCAAACGACTTTTGGCCTGGACATGGGAGCATAGTTCCCTTAAGCAATCAATGTTTTATTCATGTGCATTTGAAAACTTTTTGAGTAGCAGAGAATACATTAAGATTTTAGAAAGCAAATCTCCCCATGTGCTTATCACAAAACCTTTGAGTTTTTAAGTCATTTTGGAATGAAAATATTTTTCTTCCAAAGCACAAAGTCTCAATCCAGCTGGGATCTTTACATTTGAACATTATGTTTCCTTGAGCTACTAGTGCACTTAATGCTCAAATAATATATTTAGGATAATAAACTAAAGAGGGGACTAAAAAAGCACAAGGCATAGTAAAATAAAATCAGTGTTAAGAAAATGGATTATTACCACTTTGAAGGAGTTGGACTTAAATGGAGTCCTTAAATCTTGGTATGGGGCATGAATGCCTAATCAAGGAACAAAGATGAGAGAATATTAACAAATTTATGTCAGAGAAAAGCTATTCGAAAACTTTGAGCATTCCAAGCTCAGGGAGGGGGAAAAGTTCCTGCTTTGAAAGTGCTTATTCTGTGATGAGGGTGAGGTCCCTGGGGCATGATGGGAGTCAGCTACCCATGGCTGTGTGCAGGCTTCCTCTCTGGAGGAAGCTGAGGCCAAAGTCTTACCTTCACCTTGAGCTTCTTTAGATTTCCTGGTGCCTGGCGTTCTGTTCTCCAGGATTCATATTCATAACCCATAATGCCCTGTTGTGCATTAATTCTGTACAAAGTAAATATTGACCAACAACAAAACATTGCTATTCTAATGGCTTAAATCCAGGAATAACGACCTGCTATTTATTGAGCATTCCAATACTGTGAAGCTTCTGGATAACTACTTGCATTATAAAGAGGGAAGAGTTAGCAGTGTGGTGGGAGAGAGGAAGAGAAAGAATAGAGAATCCAGACAAACCAGTGAACTTAGTCCAAAAGAAAACCCCCAATCTCTGCTTTTCAAGGGACTGTCACAACATAGGACAATGTGGCACACAATATTAACACATTGTTAACATCTGTGAGGTGTCTTTTTGTTGTAAGCATGCTGAAATTGTCCCACTTCCGTTTACCTGAAAAAACATTGACTCTTATTCACATACCTATGATACCGTGGAAGCACCATGCTTGAAAGCTGGCATGAGGATCATTGTGGTGACATTTTTGGATGATGAAATTGTATTTCTCTTCTGTGGGAACCCTGTCCTACTCCTTATAGTTTTGGTAAGGTATCAATTATAATTCTTTGAAGCCATCCCTGTCACAGGAAGGTGTATGACACACACTGTCCAAATAAGGATGCTTGATGGAAACAGTTGGCTGAAGAGGGGTACAAGACCCAAGAGGACCATCCAGAAACTTCTTTGGAACAGAGATAGAGATGTAAAGAGGAGAGAGAGAGAATTCTACTTTGCACTGGAGTTTACTATGTTGAATTTCTGGCTGAAGACAACAGAAGGAAAGAATACCATGATTAAAATATGAACAGCAACAACAGAAGCCTTCTTTTGTAATTTCCTTAAATATCCAAATGAGGCCTGTTTCATGACAGATGGAAGGTTTTAGGGATTAATGGTTTCCTAATGGCTTAATAATTATAGGCACTTAGTTTTGATATGAGAATACTCTCTGTCACATGGATTAAAGCTATCAATCAATTCCTTTCCAGTGCTGTCAAAATGACAAATGACCCATATCAGAAAAGTATCCATTGGCAGAAACATCAGCCCATAATTTCACCACCACTATAAATGCTGGCCAGGGCAGTGACTGCTGTTTTTCCTCCTCTACCAGAATTGTATTTTTTGATGGAAAAGTATCTTCTTATATCCTGTGTTTAAGGCTAAAGCAATTCTCTTGAATAATTGGTAATGTGTAATGGAATTGGCTACCTTTCCCATGGTTGGGTTCTTTATAAATTGCATTCACTTGGAAGAAAATAGAAATCTCCAATTTCTGAGTGGCCAGAATGGAAATCATCTTATAAGGGTAGGATTGGTTGTATCTATTACTGAGAAAAACAGAATGAGAGGTTGCCTAGAGTGTGGAATCAGTTTTGAGTGTGTGTAGGGACATAAATGAACGTGGGCTAAGAGTTTTGATAATTAAGGAAATGTAAACTGTGTTTGGTAGCAACAGAAATAGGATGTATTATGGGAAGAAAGCCAAACATTCATTCTCTTCTCTTGGTTGACTGAGCCCTCCTATGGAAAATCTCAAGCGCCACACTAAGTCCACTGCTTATAAATAATTGTTATGGATGAGAAAGATGGGTCTTTTCCTTATAAGCAAACCTGCATACAGGCACATTTGGAGCATTTTCTTAGTTTATAGAAATATGGGACAAGTCAAAGAATTTGGAGCATTTTCTTAGTTTATAGAAATATGATCCTTAGACAAGTCAAAGGATCTGGTATAAGAGTTGGCCAGGATTTTTCCTGTAAAAGCTCAGGTAGTACTTATTTAAAGGTTTTTAAGATAAATGGACTTACTACTCAACTTTTCCATGGTACCACAAAAGTGATTTTAGTGAGTAAATAAGTGAGGAGTGGGGATGTGTCTCAATTACTCTTCTCATTGCTGAGACAAAATACCTAACACCCACAAGTTAAAGGAGAAAAAGCTTAGTTTGGCTTTTAGGTTATAGAAGTTTTAGTCCATATTCAGTTAGCTCCAAGGCAGAGTGGCATGGCAGGTGGACATCAGAGCGGAGATAGAGTCTGTAGCAGAGCAGGCAGGGGGCAGTAGAAACTACATGCCTGTCTTCTTTCCATCCCTTACATTCTATTCAGGATACAAACCTATTTTACTGATTGGTGCCACCCATACCCAGGGTGGAGATTGCATTAACCAGTCACAACTACACTAATTCCAATCAGTGCACTAATTTAGTACAACACACCCCAGATCTGGCAAGCTCTGGAAAGTCTCTCCTATAACCCCATAAGGCTTTGGAGAACACCTAGATGCAAGTCATAACAGGATGTGTTCCAATGAACCTCTATTTTCAAATACAGGTGGAAGTTGGGCTTAGCCTCTGGGTCCTGGCTTTCTGGGCTCTGGTTTAGTCCTGTGCCTCTAGTGAGGAGACTGAAAATCAAATGATCTCTGAGATCTATAGCTAATAATTGGAAGGACTGGGTGTAGATCTCAGACTCTGAATCTCAGTAAATTCTATTTTCATTGTCTTATGCTTCATTGGATTTGCTCATGGGAGTTGAGTAGGATCTTCTTCTTGTAACACATACAATCTCTCACTTTGCAACTTATGTTCTCCATTATTAGCTGGATACATAAGCTCTATTCCCACATGCAAATCCTAGGTTGAAGACAGGATAGGTCAGGCCACAGTACAGGTGCCTGGGGAGAGCCAAGCCGCAAAGGCCAACTCTAACTTCACCTCTTTTTAGTAACTGACAATTAAGTCTCCAAAACGCATCTTATATCTGCTGATCTAGGTCAGCTTCAAAAAACTAGCAGTGAATTCTGAAGATCATTCTGTAAATCCCCAGATAGAAATAATTGTACTTTCTAATGGAATCAGTCATATTTGGAACATTTTTCTGGGCCTTACTACTCTCTTTTTATCTGTGAGATCTCACCACCAGCTCTAAAACCTTATTGTCAGTTGTTTCCTTTAGGTAGGTAGTCACATATCTCTGTACCTTTAATCTTTATTTTGCCTGGTTGTAGCATTATTTTAATCTCATATTATGAATTACACACCTTTGACTTTGAATAACTAGCTTAACCTTGCACTGAATATTTTCTTATCCACATTTATTAACCTACAAATAGCTCTAGAAAATATATAAAAACTAGAGTCTTTTCCTTTCCACATATTGGAGTTTTATCTTCTGAAAACTATTTTTATTAATTTGGCCATTTTGAGTTAAAATTATACTCCAGGATTCGTTTGGTTCATTTGTTATCTCTTGCAGCATAAGCTGGTCAGACTGAAATGCCATTGAACATAATTCTGTGGCTGATTTGTCTAAGGATTGTTTGGTCATAAAGAACAGAAATATAGCAAAGCTAACATAAGTAGAAAGCAAAATGAGATTTATTGGAAGAATACTGGACAGAGACCACAGAGGACCAGCTGGTATAGGGGACCCAAGCCAGGAACTAGTATGTGGGACACGATACCTTGTGCATCCTCCTGAAACTCTGCTTCTTGTTTACTGTCATCTCTGCCATCCCCATCAACACTGGACATAGTATGGTCTAGAGTTCAAGGTCTCCACCTCTGAGCCAATTTCTCATGTCACTAGGACCGAGAAAATATGATTGGGACAAATAATAAAAGCGATCTACAAATTGGGCAGCAATATTTTGGCTAATTGTACTCTGGTATTTATTTATTTATTATTAACATATTTGGTATAGGATCTTAGTACGCAGGTCGGACTCATAGTGATTCTCCTGTTTTCAGTCTCCCCAGGGCTGGGGTCACCACTGTGTGCCATCACATTGGGTCTAAACATCCAGCTCAGGGGTGATGCCAGTGCTGCATGTGGTTCTGGGGATCCCTTAGTCCCCTGAGCTTTTTCGCAGGCCCTGGATGATTATACTTTATTTGGCAATGATGAAGCTGGTTGCTCTGTTAACCTTTGGAATGAATTTCCTCTGAGTTCTCAGGACAAATGGATCCATTGGCATTCTGGCTCTGTAAATATGGAGTAAATTTACCAAAGCAGAGTTGGCAAACTCTAAACCTGGGGCTAAAAGCAGTAGCTGGCTTCTATGTCTGCAAAGTGTTACTGGACGACAGCCCTGTTTATTCATTTACATACTGTCTATAGCCACATCAGCCAAGCTGAGTAAAATAGTTATAAATAATACCATAAGGCTCACAAACCCTAAAATATTTACTGTCTGGCCCTTCACAGAAAGTTTATTGATTCCTGGACTAAAGAGATAAGACAAGAGCAGTTTAAACCTCGGTAGGTCACATAGTGATGTTTGGAATGACCTCAAAACCAAAGATAGATGATGGGAGGATCTGAGAGGAGGAAGCTATTTAGAGATGCAATGGCTCAGTCTCCTGGAGGAGCTTGTCCTGAGCTTCTTTCAGGGGCCATCAGCAAGCAAGGGTCCACCCAGACTGTTGGCTAGATCAGATGTTCTCAAGGCTGAGTTGCAATTTAAAGTTTGGCAAGAAACAAATAAGGTTCCAGGGAGTGCAAATTATGATCAAGGCCTTGGTGTAGGTTATTTGTGGCCCTGCAGGATGTGGGTTGAAAAACTTCTTCTTAAGCTTTTCTGAAATTGTGGATTGGTTGTAAGTTAAACTCTGACCAAAAAATCAAATAGAAAATATGCTTGGGACAAGTAAGGAGAATACAGTTTCCTGAGACCAACTCTAGGGTTCAGAAAAGGATTTTGAGATTTTCCTTTTCTTTTAAGTAGTAAGGAATAAACTTCTCTTGGGCTTGGCAGGAAGGGCTGGGCTTGGTTTCTGTGATACTCTGTGGCCTCTGCTGCTATGTTGTTGAAGGGACTGGGATGCCCACAGGGAAGGGCTCTCAACCATTCACTTCTCACAGTCTCTTTTTCTCCTGATGGGAGGTCACTTTAATTTATGTCCAAGTTTTGCCTTAATTTGTTAAATATCCTATCCTATTTAGTGTTTTTAAAAAATGTCTTGGGCTGGGGAGGATAGCCCAGCTGTCTGAGCGCCTGCCTGGCAGGTGCAAGGACCTGGGTTTGATCCTGGATACTGCATGCTATGCCAACCCTGGGTGTGCATAATGGCCACTGAAACTGGGCATGGTGGCACACACCTGTAACTCCAGCATTGAGAAGGCTGAGGCAGGAGGATCACTGAGTCCAAGCTGCCTAGTGAGACCCTATACCAAATAAACAAGTAAGGAAAAAGAATTAAAAAGTGTCTAATATGTGATTTGCATTTCAAACTGTACTCTTGTGTTGTATTTTAATGTTTGAGGTAAAATATTCACTTTTGTATTCACTAGTGAGGCTGAGCCAGGAGGATCATTATGAGTCCAAGCTGCATGGTGAGACCCTATATCAAAAAGAAAAGAAAAGAAATAGTTGTCCACAGAGAAGTGTGTTTTTTTTATGGCATGAGCCACAGAAAGCTCATCCCAGCATTAAAATATGTGTTTATTTTACCCCACCTTCACAAGTCTCTCTGCTATTCTCTTACAACCTTGCCTTCCTTTCCTGGGGCTTCTGCAACAAGTTGCTACAATGGGGTGGTGTTAAACAATAGAAATCTACTTACACTCTATTCTAGAGGGACAAAGTCTGAAATTAAGGTGTCATCTGTCTGGATGCTCTCTGAAGACTAGGGAAGAATCCATCTTTGCTTCTTTCAGTGTCAGATGGTTCCTAATAGTCCCTGGAATCCCTTGTCTTGTGGTGACATCATTATACTTTCATATCTTCTGTGTCTCTGTATTTACTTCTCTGTCTCTTTGTCTCTGTCTGTCACTCTCTCTCTCTCTCTCTTTTCTCTCTAACCCCCTCCCCTATTCTAGTAAGACCTCAAAATTAATTGATTGTATCTGCAAGTAGCCTATTTCCCAGTTAAGGTCATATGCACAGATTTTGTATGTTAGCACTTGGGTATATATTTTGGATGAACACCACACAGCCTATGACCAATTTTAGTTTTCCAGAATGTATCTCGCACTTCCCACCTTCTCTAGCATGACCTAGTCCTGACCATCATCTTCCATCTCCTGAGGGCCTTCTGACCTCCTCAGATCTTCCCTACGTCCCTTTCTGCCTCTTGCAGTCACTTTCCAACCTGTAGCCAGAGAGATCAATTGAAAACACACTTCATAGTGTTTCTTTCTGGGGACCAAAAACCAAACCAAAACAACTAACATGAATAACCCTGATAGATTTCTGGAGATGTCACTCATGTTCCACTGCAACCAACCTCAGCAGGTTGATTCTGCCCTCCTTGTCTAAGATTTCATCCTGTTCCCCAGGGCTCCATCTTGCTCCTTTCACTCTATCTCAAAGCTTGTCTTTCTGAATGCCATAGTCACCAGAATCACCTCACTTATTTTTTATTAGACATGTCTATTGATCTCTACATCCCACTGAAATGTATGATCTTTCTCTCTCTTGGTTCCTTTGGGACCCCAGGACCTAAACAGTGACTGTCAATAGAAGGTCTTCAAAGTGACTGTTGGGTGATAGAATGAAGGAATGAAGGGACCACATATTTCTTTTTCAGTTCACGAAGAGTCCTTCAGACAAATTGATGACATTTAAGTTATCTGATCTAGGCTGTGGAAGATTAAAATAAGGCAATTACAAGAAGGGTGCTTTTAGCAGTGAAGAAGATAGAACCTATTGGTGGGGGAGGAATCTGAAAATGGCAAAAAAAATTCTATCATAGTGCCAACATATAGCGTGATCTGAGGTGTTTCATATAGGGACAAACTAGCCCCTTAATAGCCCATGCAAGCTCAGCTCTTACATATGCAGGCTGTCCAAGTTGAATCAACTTGTACACAAAAGTGCAGCTATGTAAGTAGCAGAGGCTCAGACACTCAGACATCCTGATCTTGTCCTTACTGGCTCATGCTACATAGCCCATCCATCTTGCCTGGAATTTCTCACACTTGCAGGGGTATTAGAGTTGCTAAGCACTGTGTCATAGTGCTGTCTTTCAGTGCCATGCAGGTCACCAGCCCTTAAATATCCACACTTTCCTATGTCCCCCAAAGCCCTTCATCTGACTCAAAACTATGTTGAGAATTTACATGATCTTTTTCTGTGCCAGACATTGTTCTGAATACTTTACATAGAAAACTCACCAAGTTTCATCATTCCTTCACTCCTTACATGCTAAGATCTTTTTAAAAATGTATTTAATATAGGGTTTACAGGGTCTCACTACACTGATCAGACTCATAGTGACCCTTCTGTCTTCAGCCTCCCAAGTTCTGGGATTACAGGTGTACGTCAGGACACCCAGTCTCAATCACTGTCTCAGTGTGTCCCAGGTGGGGGACTGGCATGACATGTGGTTTCAGGGATTGAACCCTGGTCCCTGAGGCTGCCTAAGCAGGTGCTTTAATATACTGATCTATCTGGCTGACTCACATGTTAAGATCTTGACAACTGAGATGTATCTAACAGTCAATGACGTCAGCTACCAAGAACATACAAGTCCTTCCAGAAGCCATGAGATGAACACTGTTATATTCTGATGTATGCTGAAGTTAAAGTTGTACAATGTCCAGAGGACCACTCTTCAAAGAAGGAGATTAGGTTACCTCTTGTCTTTTGAATAACAAACCACTATTACTAGCCCCTCCTTCCCATTCATAGTCTTTGCAACCCATGGTCTTAAGCACACATAACTAAAAAGATACCCTCTCATTCTTTCCTGCCCAATGAGAGGCCTTCTTAAATATCAACTCACAGACTCATAGTCTCAGAAGGTGTAATGATTCACAGCGAGAAGTTCGTTAACACCTTCATGTGCCCATAGGTGGGAATTTTGGCACATGGGAGTGCTATAGCTGACTTGATTTTTGGAGCAAAGGGTCAGGGGAAGCAGTTCACTGGAGCTGGAACTGAAAGATTATACCTTCCCCCCAGATCTTCTCTTCGTTCTCTGCTTCTTGGCCACAACGAGATGAGCAGTTTTCATCCATTCTGCTCTTCAGCATGTCATTTCTATGTTTAAGCCTGACCAATAGGACTGAAACTTCTGAAACTGTGAGCCAAAATAACCTGTCTTCCTTTAGCTATAGGCATTGGGTATGATACTTTAGCAATGAGAAAAAAAAAAAAATGACTAAGGCAGATTTTGCTGCCAGAGAATGGAAGTCATTGCTGTGATTTTACCTGACCATGTGGTTCAGAAGCCTTTGGAATTGATTCATGGAGGGCTTTGGAAAGATTTCACTATACTAGCTAGAAAAGCCCTAGAATGCTATAAGCCAAGCTTGATGTAAAATACTTGTCAGAACTTAGAAGGAATGCTGATAGAAATGCAGATGGAAAAGACCAGGCATTTGGAAGTTTCAGTTGGGAAGGAGAACTCCACTGGAAGTTGGACAGAAGGCTATGTGTGGCAGGAAATTCATCTGTGTTCTGCTCATGTCCTAAGACTTTAGGGAGACTGAGATTACAGTGGCAGACTGAGGAATCTAGGGAAGACAGTTTCAAGGAAGCTCCACATTGACATTGGGGCATGGGTACTTGTAGCCATATTTACTGCAAAGCAGTTTCAAAGTTGAATATTTCAAAAGATTTTGCTTGTGGTCAGAAATAAAGTGTCTGTAAAATTGGAACCTGTATAAGTTTAGCCCAGAAGGATTGTTTTAAAACATTAGAAAAAAGCCATGCACCTTGAGTCAGGAAAATAGGAAAAATATCTGCAGATCATCCAGAGAAATAGCAGCACTTTTCCTTTGCCTGGAAAAGTGAAATACTTTGGTTTCAAGGAGAGTGCCCCATGGAATTGAATTTTCTGAGCCAACAAGGGCAATGTTCCTGAGTTTAGCTGTCCAGATACTTTTAGGAGCTGGTCATGTCCCAGGGGTGCCCTGGTATTGCTTGAGTCTGTGGTAGACTGTGGCAGAATGCATGTGATTTCAACTTTATAGTCATAAACAATAGAAAAGCTGTGGGGTCATGGAAGTTTCCACTTGGATTTTAATAGGTCTGGAAAGCCAAGAGTGTGTTCCTGAGAGGGCAGTCCATGGAGCTGTAAGAGTGAAGCGAAAAGTGCTGGGGGGAGCCAAGGAAACTGGGGAAGCCAGGGACCACAGAATGTCTGAAGAAAGCCACAGGGAGGAAATAGATCCAGACCAAGAGAGAGGCCTTGAGACCTGCAGCAGGAAGTGGTTTGGGGCTGGACTGTCCAAGTCATTTGGATCTCACATAATTGTCCCAGCTATATGACTTACCATTTGCCCTGCTGGGTTTCAGGCTTGTTTTGGTGACATTCCTTTGTACCCCTCTATTTCTTCTATTTAGAGTGGGAATGTTTATCCTACGCCACCATATGTTGGTAATGTTAAGCTTTCTTTTTGATGTTCTTTTTTATAGGAACTCATAGCTAAGATTTTGCTTTGAGTCTCAGAGGAGACTTTGGACTTGAACTTTTCAGCACTGTGGAAACTGTTAAGGCTTTGGTGACTCTTAATGATGGGCTAAATTCATTATATGTAGAGATGCACATGAGTCTTTTAGGGGTCAGGAAAGAATGCTAGGATTTATGTGTACAGGTCCAGCAAGAGCCTCACATGCTGTTGGAAATGGGATGAGGATTGAAACCTAGGGGTGCTACTGATGTTGACAACTGAGGCCTGGGCTGGGGAGGTAGAGCTCCCTTGGGTTAGACCTAGAAGGGTATATCTTCCTCCACAGCTCTGCTTTTCTTTCTCTGCTTCCTTCCTGACCTAATGTGAGCAGGTTTTCTCCCTTATGCTGTTCAGCCATGCCATCTCTATTGTTAAATCTGTCAGACACTGACTGACACTGTGGACTAAAATAAGTTGTGGTTGTTGGGTGTTGTATCTCAGCAACACAGACAGTGGCTAAGACAGAGGGCTATTAGGTCATCTGAACTGCAGTTTAGTTTTTCCCGGGGACCTTTGTGATAAGCTAAGTGTTTTTAGGTGCAACAAAAGAACCTCTTGACTACAATGACTTCGAAAAAACTACTTATTTCTCATTTACCCAGAATTTCAGCAAAAATCTGTTGGTTCTTACCAAAGATGACCCTAGTGGCTTAGTCATGCCTTCAAGGATCCAAGTGTCTATCACTCTCAGATGTTATCATAGTTTCTTTAGAGATAGATACAGCCATGTCCAGAAAAAACATTTGAATTTGTAATCTTTTATTCATATTTTTAATGTATTTTTTCATATTTTTTAATGTATTTGGTACAGGGTCTCACTACACAGGTTGGACTCATAGTGATCCTCCTGTTTTCAGCCTCCCCAGTGCTGGGATTACAGGTGTGCGCCACCAAGCTGGATTGCGGTGGTCAGCTCAGCATGTCCGGGACAGGGCCAGTGTGGCATGTGGTGCCAGGGATAGAAGCTGTGTCCCTGTGCTCGCCTAAGCAGGCTCTTAGTGCGCTGAACTATCTTGCCTGCCCCATCCATATCTTTTTATTTACCCTAAAATTAAGGCAAAATAGAACAAACTACTCTTTCTTCTTCTGTTCAGAATTGGACAAGTTTGGGTCAGACTGTAGATGTTCAGAGTATAGGTGCAAGGCAGGCTGGGAAAGCTAGCCACTGGCCCTCTCTGCCTGGACAGTGGGAGGGAGCTTCAGAGCAAGGAAGTGGGTGAGTCCGTGCAGAAGTCCCAACAGAGTGTGGCTCTGGTTAGCAACCAGCACCATATTAAACAATTATGAAGGTCCAAACAAACAAACAAACAAACATAGAATTTCTAGGTGTAATTGGGCTCATTATTCTAAGTATAAGAAGCCAGAAAATTAATATTATATTTTACAAGCTTTTCTATCTTTCATGCTTAGAGATAGAGCTTTATGTGTCATTTTTATGGACTATTCACACACATAGAATTCCTTATCCTCTTATAACTATATATCCATTATACATTCTGGAAAGTGAATAACTTGTTTTCCTTTTTTTTTTCATCTTTCATTATGTATTTATTCCATACAAGGTCATACTACACAGATCGGACTCATAGTGCGCCTCCTGGCTCAGCCTCTCCAGGGCTGGGATTACAGGCATGTGCCTCCACACCCGGTTTCAGTGGCTGGAACGGTGTGCTGGGTGCTGGGGCTGGCACTGCATGTGGTACTAGGGATCAAACCTGGTCTTCGCACTTGCTAGACAGGTGCTTAGGTAGCTGAGCTATCTTCCTGCCCCTACTTTTTTCAACTGTTCTCTCAGGCCAAAATAGTTATGGTAGGTGGTCACAGATGTTTTATTTTTCTTTCTTTCTTTTCTTTTCTTGGTGGAACTGGGGATTGAACCAAGGCCCATGTGCTTGCCAGGGAAGCCCTTATTCTATTGAGCCATCTCCCTGGCCCTGATTTCTGATCAATTAATATAGTATGTTTGATTCTTAAACAGACATAGTGCATTATTTCTAGGGCCTTTTAATATTTCTCTTTTCTCTTGCTTTTCTGGCAAAGGAAGAAAAATTAGATAATCATTGAAATTTAAATGACAATAAACAGTTATAATTTAATTAAAATAATCACTGACTATTATTTAAATCAATCATTTTTTACATAATTACTTTTATTATTTAAGTTAGTTGTCTAATTAAATTTTGTTGTTGTTGTTCTGGTCAGAGTTTTAATTAGATAGTACATTTAAGATTCATGGTCACAAGCTCTGGCCAGATAGCTCAGCAGACTAAAGCACCTGCTTAGGCAGAGCATGACAGCCAGGGTTCAGTCCCCAGCCTGCCATGCTGGCCCCGTCACTGGGGCACACTGAGACAGCAATTGAGACTGGGTGTGGTGGTGGGTGCCTCTAATACTAGCTTTTGGGAGCCCCAAAAGCAGGAGAATTGCTAAAAGTCTGATCTACACAGTGAGACCTTGTAGGCCTTGTAGACACTGTCCTAAATACATTAAGAGTATGGTTATGGAGAAAGTCTTGGGTTTATACTTAAACAGTTGAGTGTACTATGTTCATTTTCCTGTGGTTCCTAAATTGCTACTGTTTAGTTTATAGGATTATTGTGTTTTGGGCAGGATGAGGCATCAGAATTAAAAAGTACCTTCATATTTTAAATGAGTGATTAAGAGTACATACACAATGCTAAGTACTGTTAGTCTTTAATATTTTTTTCTTGTGAAAAAAGAAACCAAACCCCAGATGGCTTGTTTACTTATTTATTTTTTATTTTATTGAAGTACAAATATCAATGAGACATTTTTAAGACACCTTAACAGGACAGATTCGATAAATTAATACATTGCAAACTGTTTTCATAATGTTTTGGTATCGTACAAGGTGCATACATGATATTATACTTACAGACATTATTATAGCATATGTCTCAGTAAATTAAGAGAGTGTACTGTTTACATATCTTATTTTTTATATCTGAATTATATCAAAGATTCAATAATTAATACTTTCTACTTTGTTATTTTCCTAGTGGTTGTCCATAGTACTAGAAGCTGACATAATATCTTGTCCAACCACCATCAGCGCAAATCTTTCCTCTCATAGAATTATGTAGAAGCATGGCATTATCTATCCCAACTGTACTGTCCATACACACACATCATGATTCTTCCTTTTTATACCCCTTCCTTTGTCTACACCTGTCAAAGATGGGCACTCCATTGTCATTCAACCAATTTAGGTGCCTGAACTCAACGACACAATCCAACACAGTCCAGCATTCCATAACAATAGTGAGTTATCTGAAGAAGTTGTTGACCATAGCCATTTACAGCTCAACTTATTATTATGGCCCTGCGTTGTATACATCATTTTTATACTTTTCTGCTGGATGGTTAAGACCTAGATAGAGCAAGACCTATATACGAAAACATGTAGTTTTTGTAGATGTCTTGTTTAAACTCATGAGTAGTTGTTTTCAGAAAACTATGAACCTAATGGAAGTTAATTTCCATGTCACTTTCTTTTCCTCATTGGAACAACCAAGTAACCACAGGAAACATTATAGTTGTGATAACCTTCTTTCCTTTTTTCTCATTTCATAACTGGGTTCTACCAAGAAATTCATCTGAGATGTGAAAATACTGTGACTTACATAATATTTAATTATAAATGAGAAGCGTCACAACGGCCTTCTGACAGTGGAACTTTTGCTTCTAACATTTACAAATGCTCTGTGGCCAGAATAAATGAAACTCAGGATAGGCTTATACAATCACATGTAGTGACTTGAGACTCAAGGCTTTTCTGACCTCATCCTGGAAAACATTATAAAGGCATGCTTTCTAAGCATTGTGTACAGGGAATGTAGAAGATATAAGATTTCTGTCAAAAAGCACTCAAATCAACTTTAAACAATTGATGCTCAAATAGGAACTGTCTGCTCATAAATATTTACAAAGCTGACATTTGATTACTTTTTGTGAAAGTAGGGAAAACATTAACTGCCATTTAAAGTTCTGGAGAGGAATTTGCTTTTGCTTTTTGAAGATAAATGTGTTCGTGGTATCTCATATTGAGGATTGAAAACATAGGTAACTTTCAGGAAGCTAAAAGACACATATATCCTCAACAATTTAGAAAGTTCCCATTATTCAGATCATAATCAGAGACACAGTGAGTAAGAAGCCATGCCAATGTTATAGAGTTAGTAAGTGGAGGAACTAAATCGCAATCCAAGTGGTCTTGCTGGTTATTATCTATTTTACCCCACTCAATCTTTCCCTTTTATCTGCTGTAGTCACTATTGCCTAGCTACTCTTGCAAAAATTTGGCCACACAGCAGCAAATTCTGCTATGTTCTTTTCTTTCTGGTGTGTTGTGCTTGGGTGCTCAATTGCTAAGGGGGGCAAGAGAAGGTTGGGTAGGAGAGGTCCATGAGTGAAAGAGCCCTTCAGAGCCCTGAAAAAGCCTTGATCTAGCAACCCGGCCTTCTACTGGCTATGATGCAATAGTTTAAATGGGCATTATCATAAAGAATAAAAATCCAGGACTGTGCTAGAAACAGGCTCATGCCTGTTAATTCTCCTCATTTGTATTTAGTGATTTCAGGTTTGTTGCTGGACATATGCCACAGTAGGGTATTTATGCTACAATAGTTGATACACTCTAAAGACTAACCAGATTTTCTGTTGCTGGCCACACTGCTTAACACATGCACATTAAAGGAAGAAAGGCTTAATTGGTTCACATTTTCAGTCTATGATTGGCTGGTTCCAAGGCAAAAGCATAAATGCATACAGCTAGAGCCTGTACTCATAAGCGAAATAAATCAGATCCGCCTATGTAAACATCATATTGTGTCCTTAGTATAAAAACCTGAAAGAGCAAATAAAAATCTGAAATGTACAATAGATACTGTGAAAGGGGAAGGAACCCCAGAGGGCCTGCTCAAAGGGAAGGAACAACTGGGATGAGAAAAAGAAGAAAAGAAAGAAGAGATGGAAAAGGAAAAAAATATATGATAATTGATTGCTGATTTCTGCTTCTCTATTTATTTATTTATTTATTTTTCCGGGGAGAGCGCCGACGCAGCCCCCCGCTACCACAAATTATGCAGTCGAGTTTCCCATATTTGGGGAAATCACGGAGGTCAACCCATCCGCAGTGCAATGGATAAGCCTTGCCCTGGGAAAACCACCTTCGTGGTCATGGTATCTCCCCTACCAGGGAAGTATCTGCTTCTCTATTTAAAGGAGCAAGTAATGCTAAATTTTTTTTTTATTTTGCTTTAATAATTTTTGACCAACTTTTTATTCTTATATCTGGTAATCTGAACAACTAATTTGAAGTCAATATGCAATACAGCAACCATTGTTCAATTACGAAAATACCAATGTGGTTGCTCTAGGCTGACTGCCAGACTGAGCAGTAAGCAAGTCCATTGGGATCAAGACCGCAGCAACCTCCAAGTGCTGCCTAGGGGCAGAGCACAGTGAAATGAATCTTGGAAAACCTCTTCCTTAGGATTCCTTCATGAGCAGTGCTCTTACAGACTCTCTTTTCAAGTAAAAGCGTTACAGTTTTGCACCCTTGAGCATATGATGGCAGAAGGTTTGCTGATTTCTGAGACTTTCTCGAAGCATCTTTTTCTTGTCACTGTACAAAGTACTTGGTTCTATTTAAATGGTACTAATGTCTGCAGAAATTGCATTTCTTTTATGCCAACTTTATACATAGTTCCCTCTGTGTCAAACTTTACAGTTTTCAAAATTTTCTGACATGCTGATTACCCCCAAGTCTCACCATCAATCTGACTAAAAGCAATTAGCAATACCCATAGCAGTCTGAATGTTAGGTTGCCTTAGAATGTCTTCCACCAAATAAATCAATCTACCACCTTAATGTCTGCAAAGTCTTAGAGTATTAACAAAGAATAGACAAATATTCTTCCAGAGTTTAATACAAATGCCTTTAGTTGAACATCCAAAAGAGTCCTTGTTCCCATCTGAGAGCTCCTAATTCTGGCCTTTACTGTGTGCATTGGTATAAGTATGGTTTGACCATTGTCTCACACTGAGATACAATTCCCATCCCTTTTTAATTTTTTTAGAAGTTGGAATAGGCTCTCACTAAATTGATCAGGCTGGTCTTGAATTTGCAGTTCTTCTGATCTGAGCCTCCTGAGCTTCTGAGATTATAGGCACATTTCACCAGATCCATATGGAAGCTGATACAAGATCTTATATTTTTCTTGATAAACAAATTTAAAGAGATAGAAAGGAAACCAAATTCTCTTTCTTGTTAACTGAAGTGTAAGATGTAAGTCATGAGGCATGTAGAAAGTTCCCCTACCCAAGATATCCATATCCTGATCCCTTTAGTCTATAAGCATGCTGTAATTAATAGCAAAAGATAATTTAGTCATCAGATTGAATTAAGCTTGTTAATTAGTTGATTTACTGTTGGTAGTGGTGGTTGTAGCTTTTTGAAATAGCCTTTTGCTATATAGTTCAACTTGGTCTTGAGCTCACTTTGTAGCCCAAGTTGGTCTCAAACTCATGGTGCTTTTCCTGCCTTAGCTTCCTGAGTGCTGGAATTACAGGTGTGCATCACCATATCACTAGTTAGTTGATTTTAAAACAGAAAAAATTATCCTGGGATATCCAAGTAGATCAATGTAATCATAGGCACCCTTTTTAAAAAAGGTATAAGACAGAGGCAGCAAACAGGGTCAAAGTGATGTCATGTTGAGCAGGCTTTGACTCTTGTACCTGGCTGGAGGATGAAGGCACCATCATCCAGAGGGCCTGCGGACTCTGGAAGCTGGAAATGGGACAAAAACAATCTTTCCTTTGAAACCTCCAGAAGGAACATAACTGTATTTCTCAACTGTGGTCATGTAAGAGCCACAGTGCATTTCTGCTCTACAGAACGGTAAAATAAATTTGTGTTGTTTAAGCCATTAAATTTGTTACACAAGCAATAAAAAGTCACAAGATCCTTCACCCTTTGCCATCCCTAGGAGCACCTCTGCTTTCAATGTCTTGTATTTTAAAGTCCCCTTCTCCAAACACATCTCTCCATTTCTGCTCTTCAGTCTTAACAAGTTGTCTGAGTGCTTTCATATTCTTAAGTTTCTGCAAGTAAATGTATTTTGTTTCCTCCTCATTATGCAGCTCTTCCAGCAGAGATGCTGGCACATGAAAGGCATCTAATGGCGTCACAATAATAGTGGTTTCAATTCATGCTATTACATTGAAGGAATTTTACCTCTACAGAACTCAAAGCAGTGCTTCTCTTAAGAATAGTTCCTTATGAAACATTTATGAGATTAAATTGAAAGTATATTGACAGAAAGTATAAAAACAATGCCTTGTAATCAGGGAAACTTTAAAATAATGATTAAAAGTAGTCAGCCACGTTTTTAAAATTAAAATTCTATAATAACACAAGTGCATAGACCCTATATCTCCTGCTGTTTTTCTTTTGAGAACCCCAGGGTTT
Organism: Ctenomys sociabilis; assembly: GCA_004027165.1. Classification (NCBI taxonomy): domain Eukaryota; kingdom Metazoa; phylum Chordata; class Mammalia; order Rodentia; family Ctenomyidae; genus Ctenomys; species Ctenomys sociabilis. The sequence goes on from PVKA01012847.1 coordinate 21,060, forward strand.
GATTCCATTTTTTTTCTGATTTTTTTATCTTTCAATAGAAAAAGAAAATTGGTTTTAGAATGTAATGCTTCGACACAAAGGGAGAAGCATCTGTGTCTCTCATAAGATGAAATAAATGCATGAATATATACAGATTATTTAATCAAGAACTACCCTTAATTGATAATCATTTGACCAAGTGGCATGTTTAAAGATTTTCGTAAGGATTCTACTTTTATTTTTTGACATTTTAAATGAGAAAGTGCCTGATAACTAGAGATTTAACAAGTATTCCATCTGTACAGTTTTTTACTACCTCTTCAAATTTATTTATAAGACCTTCATCATTAATGTGAGTGAGCTCATTTATGCTAAAAGCTTTTTGAGAACTCAAAATATAATTACATATTGTGAAGAGCAACTAAAGTTTCAAAGTAAAATGAGTATTTTTCTTAAATTTTATTCAGTAGTTTCCAAACATACTGTGAGTGAGGTTAAGTTAGTTTGCTTGGATTTTAATCCTGATATGAGAGAACCTGTGGTGAAACGTGTAGTGAGGCTTGAGTACCCAGAGCTGAAGTACTGTGTGGCTTAAATGGTAATCTTTTTTTTTTTTTTTTTTTTTTTTTTGGTGCAACCGGGAATTGAACTCAGACCCTTACGCTTGCCAGGGAAGTGCTTATTCTACTGAACCATTTCCCTGGCCCCTTAATTGGTAATCTTGAGGAAATTACTTGACTTTCGTTTTTCTACTTTTTAAAAATTGTAGATGCTTTAAATGTACTTAATAACAAATTTTGTCCTCAAGCTTTAAGAAATTGTAACATTTTGCTATATTTGATACATTATTTTTTCTATAGATCTATGTAAATCCTGTTTTTGCTGCTTCTCCACATTTTTTCCTGTTCCTTTCTTCTTTCTGGAACAACTGTCATAAACTTAAGCGTGTGTCATCCTTATACTTTAAACAATTAATTGTCTGGTTTTAAACTTTGTATAAATTGTATCCTGCTCTGAAAATAATTTTACATGGCTTTGAATTTAAAAATTATCCTGGGAGTTGATATTTGAAATTCTTTGCCATTTTTCTATTAAATAAAAATATAACTTTTTTGTCCTTTTTTTCAATGAATTTTAAGATTATATCCAATTAGGAATAATACTGCAGTGGATTTTTTTTTTTGTTCCTGGCTTTGAGAGAGTTGTTTTCTAGTTTAAGAACTTGGGATTTAGTGCATGTATGTCCTTTTTTAAGGAGAATAATAAAAACAACCAAAAAATAGAAAAATAAGAGTGAACTAATTTGCTCAAGATCTCCAGTTAAATCACATAGCATTTAACAATAAAAACAAATTTTCAAAACGAGACGTGTGTCTTTAACTGTACGGACTGGCCCTTACACTGTTCTCCATCAGCTGTTTGGGAGAGTCCTGCTCTCAGCACCTTTCCTGTTTGGGTGGCTCCTGTGACTGCTGCACAGCCCAGAGATTTTCTGGAAGGACTCAAGGACTTAGTGATACTGGTGATTACTCTCGGATATGGTCCATTATACTAAAAGGATTCAAAGCAGGAACAGTAAAGGAAAAGGCATATCCAGCCATATCGAGGGAAGCTGGCTTCCAGAAACTTCTCCCAGTGGACACTACAGGGCATGTTTAGCTCCTCTAGCACTGTTCAACCCCTGTGGGTAGTTTTCTGCCCAGTGAATCTTGCTTGAACGCAAAGTTATGGAGAGTTTAATGGAAGGCGGTACACAAACACGTGCTACCTCTGTGACTAGCTGAAGTCACTGCAACCCTGCAGGTACAAAAGAAAAGCAGGCATTCACCGTAAATTACAGGACTTGCACCAACTGTCTAGGCAAGCTGGTGCAATGTAAAGACCTCAGGTGGATATGGCCTTACTGGTTGATAGCACAGGGACTCGTCCAACAGTGCAGTCTCCAGGAATAGTTCATGGCTGTTGCATAAAAAGGCCCTCGAGAGAATGTACATAACTGGAGCAGTCAGGTCTTCTGAATTCATTACATTTTCATCAACTTGATATTTTCAACTTAAATTTAGCAAAATCAGTGAGTGTGAAATCTTTGTTATTTGCACTTTCTTTAGTTCAAGTGAGACTGAATGGACTTCCCTTTTCATGAATTACCTGTCCATACGTAATGATCATTTTCGACCAAATATTTGTCTTTTCCTTGTTAATTTGCAGATTTTTCTGTATTGTGAATAATAAATTCTCTGTTGGATCTCTATGTTGCAAACATGTTCTGCAAATACCATTTCCTTTCTATTCTTTGTTTATTAACATTATTTTTACAAATAACTGCTCAATCTTGTGAAGTTTTTTCTTGGTGTGCTAGTCTTTTGTAGCTTCTGTAATAAATTACCACAAATTGGATAAATAAAAAATAACAGATTTATTCTCTCTAGTTCAAGAGGCCAAATATCTGAAATAAAGACATCAACAGGAATGTTTCCTTCTGGAGACTCTGAGGAAAATCAATTCCATACCCCTCTCTTTCTCATCTTCTGACATTCATGATATTCCTTGGCTTGCAATTGCATTGGTCCCATCATTGAATCTACCAGTGCATTGCATTCTCGTCTGCTTGGTCTTCTACCCAAATCTCTCTCTCTCTCTCTTTTTTAAAGGATTTCTTCTGTTTTTAATTTTATTTATATATTTATTTCTTTATTTGGTACAGGATCTCACTACACACTCATAGTGATCGTCCTCTCACAGCCTTCCCATCAGGGGATCAAATCTGTGTCCTTGCACTTGCCAGGCAGGTGCTTAGACTGCCAAGTCAACCCCCTAGCCCTACTCAAACCTTTTGCAAAGAGGTGTGACATAAATTTTAGAATCAACTTGGATGACCTACATTGATTTTCTTACATCAAGAGACTTTAATTATACATATACAAGGACACTTTTTCCAAATAAGGTAATCGTCACAATCCAGGGATCAGAATGAAGACATGCCTTTCAGGGCCAACATGTAGCTCACTATAATTATTAATATTTCATCATTTTTTCTTTAATGCTTTCAGTGTAGTGGATTATATTTATAGATATTCGAATGTCAAACTATCCTTGTACTCAGAATAAATCCCAGCTGCCCTTGATATATGTGTGACAGAGCCAAGTACAATTTCCTTATATTAAGCATTTTTAAGTCTTTCATAAATAAAATTAGATTACATTTTATTTCTTGCCCAACTTTGATTTGAAGATCTCATAAAATGAGTAGCCTTCCCCATTTCCTACTCTTTGTATTGATTTATTTGTACATGCTATGGAAAACTACTTGTTAAGCCTGCTTGACCTTCCTGCGACTGAGTTTACCCACAGGTCAATAACAATATGCTGGTGGCAAGATTGTGAATAGTTGAGAAGGGTAATGTGATAAGACTCCTAGTAAAGGGGTAACTTAACACTGTTATAGTCTGGCTGTTGTTATAGAAGATACCTGCTTTAAAACATTACTGGTTTGCAGTCATTATTTCCTCTTGAAACGTTTTTCTTTAGTTAGCTCAAAGCTTCCTAGAAAAAGGCATGTGGTGTTGAGGAGAGAACATGAGTAAGGAGCTGGGAAATCCAGCACGATTGTCTATTTCCTACATAATTTTGGCCAAGAATATTACCCTTATATTTTCTTTTTCTTTTTGAAAAATAAGGAAGTCCCTTTTACTTCTTATTCAGGATCAATATGAGTATTTAAAAAAATTATAGATAGATTAACCTTTGCAGAAAAATGGTCCCAAGCCCCACAAAACAATCTGGGAAGGGCTGCTATCACCATCTATTTACAGATATCTGTTTATGCTTTAAATTTGTTACCCCAGTGACATGCTAGAGTACACCTGATGGACATTCCAGAGGTCTCATTCAGCAGAGAAGAGCCTGGGAGTTGGGGCATCTCTGAGCTGCCAGCATGTTGAACTGGAATCTGACCAAGTGGTCGCTGGAATGTCACGGGACCAGCTGGCTGAGAGACCCGGATTTAGTGCTCACAGTGTGCTCTGTGTCACTTGCTATACAGAGTACTCTTCTGCACATTAACTTACTTGATCACCAGTGATAACATTTACACAGCTGGGCTTTCCAAAAGAATCAGGTTGAGGCTATTTGTCTGAAGTTGTCACTTCTCTGCTCAGAAAGTGAGAGGAGGGGCAGTAAAAGAAGCACAGGAGAGAAAGATAAGTGAAGACCCTAACCGCATCAAGCTTTGTGAAAACTTTGAAACATATCATGGGACAGTGACTCTGATGCCTACTCCAAAGGCCAGCAAACCATTCCCTGGTGTTCCCTGAGGGAGGAAGGCTGATTTGGCCACATAATTGCCCACACAGTTAAGTGTTAAGGAAACTGTAGCTTCTGTCCCATAAAAATAACAGATACAAACGCAAATATAATGAGGGTCAAAACATTTTTAAGGCACTTTCAAAAATTACTGCTTCTTCTTTGAGCCGGTTAAAGGAGAAGTCCAACTGTCAGTCTGGATGACTTCTTACAGCTGGTGTAAAGGATGCAAAACCCATTCAGTCACAGCAACCCTCCCTGTTCAGTTTCTTATCAATAGCAATGAGGAAAATAAATGTGGAAGAAATACCTCAGTATGGTATATTATCTCAAAGCCACTTTGTCACAGAGTGCCAGGATGTCCGAGAGTCTGACTATATTGCTTCTGGAAGGTAATTCTTCAGAAAGCTAGTGACATTTTAATTGCCATTTGTTTAAAATAGCAACTTGCACTTAACAAACCAAATTTCTAGAGCCGTCTCCTTGGCCTTATAAGTGATCCATACATAATTTCTTTGAGATTAATACTATGGTAGAAACTTTCATCAGAATTTGCCTTGTAAATGTTTGTTGAATGACTCTAAAGGCCACATCTAATTTGGTTTTATACTACAGATTAGAATATACAATGAATCCAAATTACCTTCTGCTTCTGAGATGAGAGCTGGTATTACGTTAGATAGAAAGATACAGAAGGTATGGTTCTTGCTTTTTAAATAACTGGTCCTCTGGGAAAAGGACAAGAGGTAGGCTTCATGTCACATGCTCCTGCTGTTTTATTGATCAGTTGCTTGTGGCTTGCTGGAGTATGATGTGGAAAAAATATATTGAGATTTTTTTTTGTGATCAATAGAATAAAACACTGTGATCAACTGGTACATTGCAACATGTTCTCCATCTCTGGCTCAAAAAGTACAAATAAATGTTATGCAGTAGAGCAAGCATCAAAGTAGACAAGAAAGATATAAATGCAGGTGATAATTTGCACCAGGGTGAGAATTCCTTCCTCTTCATGTGGTTGTCTGCCACAATGAAGGAGCTGTGTACAACCTGGAATGTGGCTTGATCCCTACATAGCTTGGTATGTGTAGCAGTGGCTTGTGTAGGGAGGCACCCCTAAGAAGAAGCCAGAGTTGCTTTGCAACTGGCTACATACCTGCTATGTAGAGCTGTTGAGCCCCAAGCACTCCTTGATCTTTGGAAACTTACAGATTGTTTATACTCTGGGAGCTTGCCCTTAGGATGAAATGAAAACGTTTTGTTTCTTATGTCCATCATGCAGCTTTGAACAGTTTCCTGATTTGTGCATGGGCCTAAATTATAGACTCAGTATACCCATAAGCTTGCTATGTCCCCCAGGATGTGGATTGCAGAAGAAGGCCAATATTAAGCCATACAATAATTTATTTTTTTGCAATGATGCAAAATTTAGATGCATGCTGAAATTAAAATGCCTACTTTCTTGATTCTTAATACAAAACATATAAAGAATGGTACTGTTAGTACGCAGCATCTTGAAGCCATCCTTAATGCCCTGCTTTTACCCATATTCATAACCTATTTTCATCATTTCTAAATTATTGTCAATCTTAGTCCTTCTGCTTAAAACTCTCTTTTGATACCCCATGTTGCCCATCTTGTAAAAATGTGACATCCTCAGAAGGACCAGGCTATCCCGAGCAGGTCCCTGGGGTCTCTCTGCTTACCTGATTGACTCCTGTCCCAGTTGGGCTGTCTCTCACCTTAAGCCTTGTTACTATCTGTTCCTCAATAAGAATGATATTTTCCCATGTGAGTGACTCTCTTCCATCTTTCAACTTTCTGTTCAAATGGCACTTTCTCCAGGAGGCTTACCTGACTCCTGCTTTAAATAAGATTCTTCCTCACTTCTCACATGTTCATAGAGGGTCTTTCAGGTCCACCCTTCTCTGCCCCATTTTCTCCCATGGAATTGTTCACTGTAATGTTCCATTTACATGCCAGGCTTGTTGACTTCTGTGCCCAGATGAAACATAACCTCAGGGCCTGCTAGATAGCTCAGCAGATTAAAGAGCCTGCAAGCAAGCGCAGGGGACCAGGGTTTGATCCCTGGGCCCCATGCTGGCCCTGCCTCTAGGGCACACTCAGATAGCAATTTGGACTGGGTGTGGTGATTCATGCCTATAATCCCAGCACTTGGGAGGCTGTAAACAGGGGAATCACTTTGAGTCCAATCTAGTAGTGAGACCCTGAACACCCTGTAGACCCTTCTCTAAAATGCAAGGAAAAAAGAAAGAAACACAACCTCTACACTGGAGATCTTAATTTCTTGGTTCAGAGGTATATCTGAACCAAGGTGGTGCCTGGCATATGAAAGACTCTCTATGAACATATGATGGATAAATGGATGCATGGATAAACACATGAAGGTGCACATCACTATGAGAGCAGGGGGTAGGCAGTGATTATCATAAGCGGTTTGTGTAGATGTGGGAAGAGTTTTGATTACCAGGACTTGACTTCTGATTAGATACTTTAGATAGCAAGGAGGGGAAAGGAACTGGGCTGCTTTGCAGATAGTGAACAAAGAAATTACAAAGGCATAGTTTCCTAGAAGGCATTATGTTTGTTACAATGACAATTCTTTGGTATCTCATCATGCCTGTTCTCAGACTTTATTGTAAATAACTCATTTTCTTATGAAGTCTGATGTTTTGTAAGCACTGGGAAATCTAAGTCAAAATTATTTTGGTTTCTGCTCTGACAATCAAATTCCCATCAGAAGTTTGAAATTTAAAACCAAAAAATGTGGAGTATTCTCACTGGTTCTCAATAGATTTCTAAGGTATTCAACAGCATCGATCTATAAACCTAAAGCTCTGAAGCTGGAAATCCAGAGCCTCACATTTATTGATATTAATTCTGTCTCACATGGCAAGAGAATGACAGTGATTGTGACAGGAGATGCATGGTACAGGATTCTCCATCCTTAACTGTGATGTAGCCTGGGCCAATTTTGAGGACTTCTACTCTGCATCCCAATCACAGGGCAGGACAGTGCAAGAAATCATGCCTCAACCTTTCACTCCCTGGAGATTCAAATACCACAGCTAAAGTAATACCATCCAAATTTCTTTGGGGTTATAAAAAAGGTTATATAAGGACTCAACAATTTCATGTCTGAAATTTAAATAATGGCAAAATTCTGCAGCAAAGATGTGGTAAGGGACAGTAGAGAAAGGAGGATAGGAAACTGGTATGTCTTGTTTGAATTCTAAGTCTGAGGTTCAAATCCTGGCAGTGTCCCTGTGATGTTGACTGAACTACTTCATTTGCCTGGGCCCAGATTGTCTCTATAACGAACAATAGGTTTATTATGTAAATAAGGCCCAACAAGGACGCTAAGAATTTGTTAGTGATGAAGAGACCTGGAAGTGGTAATTCAGGGACATACACTTGCAAGCATCTTGTAAATAAAAAGGAAGCTAAACTTAGAAAGTGCCAGTCATGATGATGGGGCATAAGATTAACAGCGAAATGGAGCTGGCTGGAGAACACCATTCTAAATTTCCTAGTGTTACTGATGAAATCGGGATTCACCATAACTCTGTTCACTTGGGATTGTAAGGGGCGCTGCATGCCTTGCTGCAGAGTGGAGACATCAGTCATTACCAGGAAAATGTGATCATCAGGATGACATACTGCTGACACAAAGAGCATAGTTATAAAACTTAAGAAAAATAAACAGGAGTGAGCCTCCACAGATAGGAATAACGGAGTGATTATAATGTTATGCCTCATTCTTTACCTCCAACTTATGAAGAGACATTGAATGAAAAATAAGAAAAGGAGAAATGTTACATTTAGGGGAAATGACAGAAGCACTGTAATGTTAGCTGATCTGTTAGTGTACTTTCTGTGCTGGATGCTTTGGCATTATCTCCAGTAGACTAGCACTCAAGATTGTTTCTGTGGCTAGAAATTTCTTGATTTGGGTGGTGGGGGTGGCTGTGGGGTCACCTGGGAGGGGAAGACAGAGCCAAGCTCTTCCTCTGAAGGACCCCAGTGACAAAGTAGAGAATGTTCTCTGGATTCAATTCCTTTCCTAGGGTGAGGGATAAAGACCAGTTCATAAATAAACAAGATTGGAGGAATATTTTTCAGAGTGCTCAGAGTAGACGGGGTACCTGTACACTATTTACACACAAGTGCAAAGAAGCACTTAAATTTAGGAAAATGAACAATATTGGTTTTTGACTGAGTGTGACCTGTAAGTGAGTGAGTGACAGGATCTGAGCCTCAGATAAGGTAGTGAATGTACATGAAGGTCCAATTGCAAACACTAGGAGGAAAACATTTGTTCTTTTTGACTTCGAGGATTATTTACACACCAGTAAGACATTACGTTGTGTATATAAATTTGTTTTGGCGATGATGTCCAGTGGTGGCAAATATGTGGCAGAATAAATGATAAACTTCATCAGTGTCTAGGAGGATAGGAAACTGGTATGTCTTGTTTGAAGAGCAATTTGTCTTCAGGAGAAATGGAATACATGCAAACTCAAACCCAGCAATCCCATTTCAAAGGAAATTTCTTATATTCTCAAAGAGATCATGCAGGAGACTTATCACAGCACTGCTTGTTATGACAAAGGGGTGGAAATGAACTAAGTGGCCAGAGCAGTACAAATAACTGTTAAACATAAATATATAAAGCAAAATGACATACAGCAGTTAAATATGTCTATCTACTAACTGGACAAAGGATAAAAGCTCCAATAGACAAAACGGATAAAAGATTCGAATAGTTTCTTTGTCAAATGAAGAATAAAACATACAAAAAGATGTTTAAGTTCACCGATTGTCAAGGAAATCCAAATTAAAGCCATATGTTAACTGTAGTGTGGCATAAGTTTAAGCCTGGTATTGAACTTCTGAGAAAGTTGAGCCCAGTGGAACACCTGTTCTCCTTGAATGGAAGGACAAATTACTATGGAAACTTTGGAAAGCAATACGGTATCACTTAGTAGAGTTGAATATGAGTGTAGACTAAACCCAATTTCTCTATGAGGCATAGAGACACTCCAGGGTGTGGATTTAGGGATGTTTGCAGCAGCTTTGTGTAAAAAAAAAGCTCAGAAGCAAATCAGATATCAAAGGAATGGATACACAATGATATAGTTATGAAAATGAATATACAACAGCTACAAGCATCTGCTGGAATGAATCTCACACATCATGTTGAATTTTTACAGTTTACATAAGAAAACAAAATCTCATTTTGTCACCTATGAAGGAACAAATGACATACATGATAAAATAAAGGAATAAGTAAAATGTGGACCAGAAAGGAAACAATGAGAAAGGAGAGGATATTGGTTATCTGCTGAAGAGAGGGACATTAGTGGGATCCCCAGACGCAGCTCCTAGGGATTCTGTGGTACTCAGATGATGGGTCACCAGGTGCTCATGTTATTTCCAACCTTGGAACTCTTCATATATACCATGAATGATAAATCTTAAATATGCAATATTAAATGAAAAAGAAGTCAAACGAGACATAGAGCATAATCCTGTCTCTGGAAAAATACTCATAATAATAAAATACTGTTAAGGATGCCCCCACCTGTAAATGATGTCATATAGGGTACCTATATGTTAAGCGCAGGAGGCTGCATACATATGGTGAAATGGAAATGAGATTAAGGATTGAGTGAAGAGGACAATAAACAGTATTTTTAAATACTAAAGATAGAAATGGACTGTGAACTCTTGATGCTGTTATGTTGCGGACTCACTTGAGGTGAGTAGATTCACCGTAGCACTCTAATTCTGAGATTGCAAAAGGAAAGAAAGTTTGCTTTACAAACTAAGTAATCAAGGTTAATTATTAATACATGTTTTGTCCATGGACATGTTGAAGACCACACCTTGGATACACAGTATAAACAAAGCTATGCAGTACTTTTTAAAAAAATGTATTTAGTACTGGGTCTCCAGGGTCTTGCTACACAGATCAGACTCATAGTGATCCTCCTGTGTACAGCTTCCCGAGTGCTGGGTTTACAGGTGTGCACCACCATGCTTGGTCTCAATCACCATCTCAGTGTGCCCTGGGGGTGGGGCCAGCACGGCACCCGGAGGGTTGAACCCTGGTCCCTGCTGCGTCTGCCTAAGCAGGCTCTTTAATCAGCTGAGCTATCTGGCTGGCCCAGTACTTTGTTTTGACACTCTATTAAAATTCTGCCATGGCGTAAGATATGTACTTAACTTCCTTCGAGTCACTTCTCAAAGATTTGTAAGTGATGGAGGACTCAAGGTTGACTCTCTATTGTTTGCCCTTACTACAATGCAGGCAAACCACTGACATGATATCTTTGCTGTTTGCACTGATTATAGCTGCTCCATTCTCAAATCTATCATTTCCAGACTTATTAGAAATTCAATGCCAATATCTTCCTACTGAACTTTATAATAATCTAATAATGGCCAAAGTAATAAGGCCTGAAAGCAAAAAACAAAACCCCCACCTTACAATTGGAGAGGAAAAAATTAAAGTGACCTTATTTTCGGATTATGTATCTAGCAAGCCCCTATGAATTAACTAAGAGCTATTAGAAAGAAGATATTTAATTTAATCAGCTGGTGAGGTGGCCAGATAGAAACCAAATATATTCATATTAAAGACTTTCTTATGTGCCAGCAATCCATTAGTTAGAAAGCATGATAAGGAGAAATGTCGTTTATAGTAGCCATCCTGTCTGGGATGATGAGTGTTCCCATCTGAGCTGAAGTTCCATAAGGTTTCCCATGAAAATGATCTGATTAGTTTTTGACTGTCAGCTTTCAACCCTAGGCCAGAACACAAGAAAAGGCCTCAGCAAGACCAAATGTTCTTTTTTTTTTTTTTTTTTTTGGCAGAACCAGGAATTGAACTCAGGCCTTGCGCTTGCCAGGCAAGCACTTATTCTGCTGAGCCATCTCCCCAGCCATAAGACCAAATGTTCTTGATATACTGTTTTCTATCAACACTTCCAACTATAGCCCTGCTTCCAACATGGTGACCTTTAACATTCTCCCTGTTGGTGTGGCTTCAATTCTCCAGAACCCCACGGTCACTTCACAAAGCTCTATATCTCCATTACTAAGATATCTAGTGGGCTAGCTTCCCCAGAAAGATGCAACAGTCTCCTTCAGTGGACTACTGAAATCATTTCCTCTTGCCAAACAGAAATGCTGCACTTTGAATTCTCAAATGACCGACTTCATTTTACCTCTTTAGCTCCAATGTTTCAAAAGCAGCAGTTCTGGGAAAGATGTTATATGCTGATAGAAATTTTAACCAAGCCATAGCTTCTGAAGATGGGGAGTGACTTCAAAAGGCAAAAGAGAATTTCCTAGGGTGATAAAAATACTGTACAGCTTGTTTTTGGCGCTGGATTCCTATATTCCTACAATTACCAAATGCTTGTATTATTGAATAGAATACAAAGTATGTGTATATTTTATTACATGGAAATCATACTTCAATTAAACACAATTATAGTTGTCAAAATTTAACAACATCAGAATTGCCCAGATGCTTCCTAATAATCCACAGATTTACCCTCAGAAATTCAGCTATTGGGCTGCAGATGGGTTGAGGAAACTGTGTTTTTGTTAAATACTTCCAGGTGGTTCTTTAATAATGTCATGGGGGCCTGGTGAGATATCTCAGTGCCTACTTAGGCAAGCTAAGGCGGGCACTGTGCTTCAGTCCCTGGCACCACATGCTATGCCAGCCCTGCCCTCAAAAAAAAATCTTATGGGAAGCACTGAACAGGGGACCTAAGCTTCAGTCTGAACCTAGACATGGTTCCTGTAGTTCATAGGTTTAGACTAATGTGAGAGCCCTAGGAATGGGGTGGATTTCACCACCACCACCACGCCCCCCTGGCTTTCTGGACCTCATCAACCCAGAACCTTTCAGGAGCACATTCCAGACATAGGCTGGGAGTCACCATCATCTATACTAGAGGCAAAATGTAGAAGAACAACTTTGCCTAATTGAGTCATTTGTGGGAAAGAAAGTGGCAATTTGCTCTAAGTTTCCAGCAAATGCCAATGTCTTAGCAGGTATCCCTCTTTGACATAGGATTTGAGGTTTCTAACAAACTTACACCTTGGCAGCAAGTCTGTTTAACTTTCCTCCCACCCTTGATGTACAGCAGAAGTTTCTCAACTGGAGTCCCTGCCCTTGGATGAGATGTAATGTCTTCTTGGTAGATCCCTGTTAAGGTGCAGAATGGCCAAGTAGCAGAGAATAAGAACTCACACGGAAATTAGAGCTGAAAGACGTGACAGGATGTCTGAAATAAAACTAATCCTTTAAGAAAGTGGCTTACTGAACAATAGACTGGAATCATGAATAGAACCTAAATGTAGAAAGAAAATTGAAGGTAAGCTGTACTTGGCATACTCCAGTTGTGGAATTATGTATGTCTTAGCCAAACAATTCTTTCTGGGGTCTCTTTATCTCATCACTGTTATCTGATAATCACTGCCAAATGTATTGCCTTAAAATATATATTTTCCATAAGTCAGGAATCCCTAAGCATGCTAGGTGGGTGATTCTGGCTGATAGTGTCTCTCAATCAAAGGTTAAAGTGTAACTTGTGCTATATTGTTTGAACCTTTGACTGACTGAGGCTGGTGGATCTGCTCCTAAGATGTCACCTGGCATCGCTGTGGGAAGGGAGTCTCAGTTCTCTTCAAATGCAATTCACCCTAGGGTTGTTTGAGTACCAACAATGGGGCAACTGCTTCCTCCACAAAAAATATGAGGGAAAGTAGAGAGACAGAAAGACAGACAGACAAAGAGGAGCAATCAAGAACTCACAGTGCCTTTAATGACTCAGTCTCAAAAGGTGACACACCATCAGTTTTCCTACATTCTGTTAGAAGCAAGTTACTAAGAACAACCTATCCCCAATAACTGGGGAGCTGGCCTACACTCTTTGAAGGAAAGATGATTAAGGACTACAGGACATATTTTATTTTATTTATTTTTACTTTATTGAAGCACAAATATCAATGAGACAGTTTTAAGATACCTTGACAAGATGGATTTGATAAACTAAAATATTGCAAACTGTTTTCATAATGCTTTGGTATCGTAGAAGATGCATACATGATATTATACTTATAGACATTATTATAGCATATGTCTCTTATCAGAAAATTAAGAGAATGTAGCTGTTTATGTATCTTCTTTTTTAAACCTGAATTACATGAAAGATTCAATAATTAATATTTTCTAACTTCTTATTTTTCTAGTGGTTGTCCATAGTACTAGAAGCCGACATAATATCCTGTAGACCCATCATTCGTGCAAATCTTGCCCTCATACAATTATGTAGAAGCATGGCGTTATCGATCCCAACTGTACTGTCCATACATACACATCACGATTCTTCCTTTCTATACCCCTTCCTTTGTCTACACCTGTCAAAGATGGGCACTCCGTTGTCATTCAAATAATTTAGGTGCCTGAACTCAATGACACAATCCAACACAGTTCAGCATTCCAGCATTCCACAACAATAGTGAGTTATCTGAAGAAGTTGTCGACCATAGCCATTTACAGCTCAACTTCTTCTTATGGCCCCATGGTGTATACCTCATATTTATAGTTTTTTGCTGAATAGTGAAGACCTAGATAGAGCAAGACCTATATACCAACACATGTACTTTTTGTTTCTTATGAGGTCAGTAAAGTCCCCTCAGGGTTTATCTTGTAGTCCGGTACCTTATTCTGTAGATCCTTTGTCTGTGTCATCATGTAAATGAGTCAAGGCCAATGCTTGACCAGTTTGCTCTCTGTGAGTGCCTGAGAGAGTTTTCTCTCCATGTGACTCTCCCCAGGCACACCATAGAACTTTGATCTCTTTCCTCTGTGGCTCCAAAATCTCCTTGTTCAGAAAATTTGGAGCTCAACTGAGTTTCATGATGTTGCACTACAGGCTCTCCTATGTCCTGAATCTTCGCTGACCTTGAAAGGCTAGGGCCAAAATGTTGGCTGGCCTTGTGACTCTTCTATTTTTCCAATTTTGATCTGTGAACTTAGGTTGTTAACCATCCAGAAGAAAAGCTGATTAGTATCCTGCAGCGTATGCCATTCACTTTGCCTTATTTGCCTCAATTGTTCTTAGTTGTTGTACATTTTCATCTGTATTTCTTCTTTTCGCTTCTTATACTAGGGAGACTATATGATATTTACACATGTGTGTCTGCTTTATTTCACTTATGAGTATATGTTCAAGGGGCATCCACTTCAATATAAATGCTTCAAGCTTATCATTCTTAATAGCTGAGTAATACTCAATGATATAGAAATACCACATCTTTTTCAACTATTTCTCATGTGATGGACATCTTGGTTGTTTCCAAGACTTTGCTATCAAAAATTGTGCTACTATAAACATAGGTACACATATATCACTATAATACAATACTTTCAGTTCCTCTGTGAAAATTCCCAGTAGGGGGATAGCTGGCTTGAATGGGACTTCTAGTCCTACTCTGTTCAGGAGTCTCCACACTGACCTCCACAATGGTTGTACCAGTCTACATTCCCACCAGCAGTGGAGAAGTGTTCTCTTTTCCCCTCAACCTCTCCAACATTTGTTGTTGGTTGATTTCCTTATGATAGCCATTTTTTCTGGAGTGAGGTGGTATCTTAGTGTTGTTTTTATTTGCATTTCACAGATGACTAACGATGTGGAGCATTTTTTCATATATTTATTAGCTTCTTTAATTTCATCCTCTGTGAAGTGTGTATTCATCTCAGATGCCCATCTCTGAATTAGGTCTTTAAATTTGAGGGCCCTGTTATATCTTAGTTCTTTATATATTCTAGACAGAAGGCCTTTGTCTAATTGCTTATTAGTCAGGATTTTTTCAAACTTTGTGGGTTGTCTTTTCACTCTATTGACAATTTCTTTTGACATGCAGAAGCTCCTCAAGAAGAATTGATCCCAGCTGTTGATACTTTCAAGTGCTTCCTGTGCAAATATACGTTTGTTCATGAATTCTTCACCTACCAATGTGTCTTTAAGAGTTCCTCCTACTTTCTCTTCCAGGAGATTGAGTGTTTCTGTTTTAATGTTTAAATCTTTAATCCATTTTGACTTTAGCTTTGTGCATGGTGAAAGAGCTGGGTCAAGTTTTAGTTTTTGGCATGTGGAAATCCAGGTTTTCCAGCACCATCTGTTAAAGAGGCTATCTTTTGTCTAGTGAGCTTGTTTGGCCCCTTGTCAAAGATCAGATGGCTGAGTGTGATTGTAGATGCCTCTGCATCTTCTAATCTTTTCCATTAATCCTCAGCTCTATTTTGTAGCCAATACCATGTTGATTTTATCACAGTGGCTTTGTAGTATAATTTCAAGTCAGGAATTGTGATGTCTCCTGCCTCTTCATTGGCCAAGATTGTCTTTGCTATTCTAGGTCGCTTGTGGTTCCAAATAAATTTTAGGAATGATTTCTCTAGGTCTGGGAGGTATGTTGGTGGCAGTTTGGTAGGGATTGCATTAAATCTGTACAGCAATTTTGGGAGTATGGAAATCTTCACAACGTTGTTTCTTCCTATCCAGGAGCATGGAATATCTTTCCATTTTCTGAAATCTTCTATAATCTCTTTTCTTAGGGTGTTGTAATTTTCCGTGAAAAGATCTTTGACTTCCTTGGTTAAGTGAATCCCAAGGTATTTAATTTTCCATGGTGCTATTATAAAAGCTATTGTTTCTGTTGTTTCTCTTTCAGTGTGCTTGTTGTCTGTGTAGAGGAATGCTATTGACTTTTGAGTACTGACTTTGTGTCCTGCTATGCTACTGAATTTCTGTATCACTCCTAGTAATTTGTTGGTGGAATTTTTTGGGTCTTCCAAGTAAAGTATCATGTCATCTTCAAGTAGTGATAATATAACTTCTTGTTTACCTATTCTTATTCACTTTATTTCTCCCTCTTTTCTAATGGCTGTTGCTAAGGATTCCAACACTATATTGAATAGGAAGGGTGACAGAGGACATCCTTGTCTTGTACCTGATTTAAGAGTAAAAGATTTCAGTTTTTTCCCGCTTAGGATTATATGAGCTTTTGGGTTGTCATAGATGGCTTTTATCAAGTTAAGATACAGTCCATCTATTCCAATTTTCTGTAGGACCTTGAACATGAATGAGTGTTGGACTTTGTCAAAAGCTTTCGCTGCATCAATTGAGATGATCATGTGGTTTTTAAATTTGAGTCTATTAATATAGTGTATGAGATTTATAGATTTTCAAATATTGAACAATCCTTGCATCCCTGGGATGAATCCTACCTGGTCATGGTGTATGATCTTCTTGATGATTTGCTGTATTCTATTTGCCAGGATTTTGTTGAGTATTTTTGCGTCTATGTTCATGAGGGAGATTGCCCTGTAGTTGTCCTTTTGGTTGTGTCTTTCCCTGGTTTTGGAATCAGAATTATACTTGCCTTCAGAAATGATTTTGGGAGGACAGTGTCCTTTTCAACTTCATTGAAGAGTTTGTGGAGTGTGGGGATTATATCTTCTATAAATTTCTTGTAGAATTCAGCTGTGATTCCATCAGCTAGACTTTTCTTGGTCGGTAGGCTTTTTATTACGTTTCATATTCATTGGCTGTTATCGGCTTATTGACAGTTGTTATATATTCTTGATTCAGTTTTAGTAATTTGTACTTTTCGAGGAATCTGTCCATTTCTTCTGTATCTTGTATTCTGTGAGCATAAAGATTCTCGAAGTAACTATTGATAATCTTCTGAATTTCCACTGGGTCTGTGTTCACCCTTTTCATTCCTTATTGCATGTACTTTAATTTTTTCTTCCTCTTTTTAATGAGGTTGGCAAGAGGCTTATCAACTTTATTTAGTTTTTCAAAGAATCAACTTTTTGATTTGTGGATTCTTTGAACTGTTTTCTTCATCTCAATTGAATTAATTTCTGCCCTAATCTTTATGATTTCTTCCCATCTTTGTGGTGTGGGTTTTGTTTGCTCTTTTTCTAGCTGTTGGAGGTGCAACATTAGGGTGTTAATTTATTCCCGTTCTGTTTTCCTAATGTGAGTTGATGGCTATGATTTTCCCTCTAAGGACTACTTTCTTTGCATCCTATAAATTCCTTAAATCGTTCTTGAATGTTCATTGAATTGTTGATATTGTTGAATTTCTTTTTGAATTTCTTCTACGACCCATTGATTGCTGAGTAGGGTGGTGTTTAGTTTCCATGAATTTAGCAGGTTTTTCTGGTTTCTTTTGTCATTTATTTCCAGTTTCATTGCACTGTGGTCAGAGAATACGCATGGGATAATTCCTATTTTCTTGCATATACTTACACATGACCTCTGGACTAGTATGTGGTCTATTTTGGAAAATGACCCATGTGCCGCTGAAAAAAATGTATATTCAGCTGTGGTTGGGTGAAACACTCTGTATATGTCTGCCAGGTCCATTTGTTCCAAGCTCTGGTTCATTTCTGTGACTTTCTTGCTAATTTTTTGTCTGGTTGATCTATCTTTTTGAGATAAGGGAGTGTTAAGGTCTCCTGTTAAGATTGTGTTCTTAGATATTAGGTTTTTCATGTACATTAAGATTTGTCTTACATACGTGGCTTCTCCTGTGTTTGGTGCATAGATATTTATGAGTGTTACCTCTTGCTCTTGAATTTTTCCCCTGACCAATATATAGTGGCCTTCTTTGTGTCGTTTGACAATTCTTGGTTTGAAGTTGAGAATGTCTGAGAACAGAATTGCTACTCCTGCTTTTTTCTGAGGTGCTGGGGCATATAGTATTGTTTTCCATTCTTTGACTTTGAGCCTATGAATGTCCTTTTGATTTAAGTGTGTTTCTTGTATACAGCATATTGTTGGATTTTGTTTCCTAATCCACTGTGCCAGTCTATTTCTCTCAATTGGAGAATTGAGTCCGTTTACATTGATGGTTATAATTGAAATGTGCTGACTTATGTTTGTCATGATATTTACCTGGTGTTGTTTACTCCTTTGTATCCTGTGTTTAATTGTCTGTCCTGTTTAGTGGGTCCCTTCCATTCTCATTCATGGAGTTCTGGTCATTGTGGTCTCTGTCTAGAATATCTTTCAGCAGCCTGTGAATTATCTTCATGAAATTCTTTAGTTGTTCTTTGTCGTGAAAGTATTTCACTTCTCCATCAAAATTGAAAGAGAGTTTTGCAGGGTATAATAGTCTGGGCTGTAATTTGCTTTCGTGTAGGACTTGAAAAACTCTGCTCCATGCTCTCCTTGCCCTCATTGTTTGTGTAGAGAAGTTGTCTCTAATTCTGATGGGATTTCCTTTCAATGTAATCTGCTTCTTCTCTCTAGAAGCTTTCAGTATATTACTTTAGTGTTGCATTTCTGGGATCTTATCTATTATATGTCTCTGTGTGTTTTTACTGGGATTGAAGTTATTTGGTGTTTTGTATGCTTCACTGGCCTGAATGTTGGATTGTTTCCTCATATTTGGGAAGTTTTCTGTGATTACTTCTCCCCACATTATTTTTATGTCATTTGTATTGACTCCTTTATTCTTGTTGACACCAACTATTCTCACATTGTTGATCCTGGCATCATCTTGCACGTGATGGTTTATTTTTTCCTGCATTCTCGTTGTTTTCAAGAGATCCTTTCTCATCTTTTCACTAGCTGCAGCGGCGTCTTCAAGATCTGAACCTCTGTCTTCGCTTTCACTCAAATGGTTTTGTAGATTTTTGATTGATATATTTAGTTCTTTTATATCTTTTTGACTCTGTTTCATGCATTCTATTTCTTTTCTGTATTGCTCCTTCAAGAAATCCATCCTATTTCTGATATCCTCAATTTTTTTATCCATGTCTTCTTTAGAGGTAGTTATTAAATCTTTTTCTGCAGTGTTTCTTCCAAGTTGGATTTCCTGTGTATATTTCCGGACTTGTTTCTATATTTCAGATGCTGTGATTTCAAAGAATTCTTTTTTTCAAAGAATTCTTTTTTGATTTCAGAAGTTATTTCTGCTTTGATTTCCTCATGACCTTTTTGCTGTTGTGTCTTTGCTTCAGATTCTGTTAATTCATGTTTCAGCTGGAATAGTGCTCTCTGTACTTGTTCTGGGTGAGCATTGTTTTCCCATGCAATGTTTCTGGAGTTGATTCTATATTTCAGATACTATGTATTCAGATATTTATTTTTTACTTTGGGAAATTACTTCTCATCTGATATCCTCTATACCTTTCTGCTGTTGTTCCTTTGCTTCTGTATCTGTTAATTCATTCATGTGGCTGAGCTAGTGTCCTCTGCCCTTACTCATGGACTCAAGTTCTGGGATTGCGTTTTTCCCCTTGTTGTTGTCATTTTATATAGCACTGAACTTTGACCTTTGGTGTAGAGCCTTGGTGCAGCTATAACCTTAGCTTGTTATGAGATTCAGGGGCTAGTCTATTAAGTTTGAGATTATCCACGTATGCTTATCCTGGATCTAGCTGTTGTGTTCAGTTCCTTTTTGTTGCAGCTCCTTTGATTCCCCTCTGTTGATTTCCTGTTCAGGCGAGCATGAACCGAACTGGGATGAAGAGCAAGTAATGAAAATTCCCCGTCTTAGTTGGCTTTGGGGCGAGGATCTGGAAAATTGCTGGGGTCACCCCTCCTGTGTCAGGCATGTCACTCTTTAGGTGGGCAGGCCTGGCCTTTGGTGGGTCTTGTGGGCTCACAAAAGGATAGTGGATGATCTTATTCACCGAGTATGCTGTACTGCGTTGGCCAGCCTGTGCTGCATCTGGGTCTACAGGCCATAACCCGAGAAGGCTGGGAAAGGTGCCTCCATTGCAGCGGGCCTGGAGCCCTCACTCACAGGCCAGCCTGTGCTGGGTTTGGAGCTGTGGGGTGGGACCGGAGATCTCTGAGAAATGTCCCTCCGGTGTGGCAGGCTTGGAGTTCTCACTGCAGGCCGGCCTGCACTGGGTCTGGGGCCATGGGATGGGATTGGCAATTGCTGGGAAATGTTTCTCTGGCATGGTTGGCCTGGAGCTCTCACAGGCTGAGCTGCGCTGCGTCTTGGGCAGCGGGGCAGGTGGGGGGACAGGGAACCCCTGGGAAATATCTGTCCGGCATGGCAGTCCTGGAGTTCTACACTCACTGAACTTTGATGCCCAGGGAGTTGGGGAAATTCCCACTTGCTCAGTGTGCTTTAGAGCAGGGTTCCGGGGAGGTGCTGGTGAATGGGCCCTGAGGTTTCCGGCCGGTCACTGGCTTGGAGGGCTTCGGGGTGGGGATCCTGGTAGCGCGCGTGGGAAGAATCCAAAGGCTCTCCCTCAGACTCACCACACATTCACTGATCTGGGAAGCATTGTGAGTCATGCAAATTCCCACTCACTGGGAGGGCTTGGGGTGGGATCCTGGAGGCCGCTGTCTCAGTCTGGTCTCTCTATATGACATATTTTAAAACCAGCATGGTGTCTTATATATTTTCAGCTCTAAGAAATACCACACACACACATACACACACACACACACACACACACACACACACACACACACTCAAAGAGAAAGAAACAGATAAACAGGAGGAATTTATAGTTTGAAGTGAGAGGTAAATATCTGAATTAATTAATCCTTGAACAGTTTATCCTTACACTTCTATGTCAATAAGTCTTTTCATTGGCAAAGACATTTTTGAGTTAAATTTTTGTTCCTACGGCTAAAAACTTTTAATTTCTTGATAATGTAACCTATTGGGGTTGATCCTGCAGGTGGGCAGGTAAGACAAAAAGCACAGAGTCAAAAGCTTTGTGCTCGAGGGAGATTACCATAGCCTAAGGGAATGGATTGTGACTGTTCTAAAATCAACAATAATATCCATTTCCTTTGTCAGTTAGGTGGTCTGAGTCAGTTATTCTCAGAATTGATCACCAGAATCACTCCCACTGCAGTGTTTTTCAGTTTGTTCTTCTAACAGATATGCAGATGCTGCTATTGCTCCATGGCACACATTTGGAAAACCACTGATTTAGCCCAATGAAATAGTTGAGAGAGCGATTTTCACAGGGACTGCTAGAAAACACTAACTCAAAGATAGCTAAAAAAAGAGCAAGGGTTTATTCATTTGTTTGCTTTGAGGTATTAATCTATACAAATGTGTTTCTAGGAGGAGAGTGAACCAACAGTCTATTGTTGGCAGAACAGAGGCCTTTGATAACATTACTGATTTGCAGAATTTACCAGCCTTGAAGATTTTATAGCTACATTTATATTGTGAGATAATAAGTTTCCTTATTGATCAAGTTATTAGGAACTATGTTTTCTATTCTCTTAGCTGAAAAAAATGATCAATCTCTATTGTATAAAAATTTTATGGTTTATCATGTATGTTGGCATATTGTTTCTTCAAAAGGCTGTACTAAATTACACTCCCTTTGAGGCAGTGTTAGACTGTTATTTTCCTATACCTTTGTCAACAATACACAATATGGGCTGGGGAGAGACCTTGATGGTCTAAGTGCCTGTCTAGCAAGTGCAAGGACTCAGGTTTGATCCCTGGTACTTCAGGGCCTGCTGGCCATGCAAACTGGGTGCATCATACCAGCCCAGAAACTGGGTGTGTTGGCTCATGCCTGTAATTCCAGTGCAGGAAAGCTAAGACAGAAAGATCACTAGGAGTCTGAACTGTGCAGTGAGACCCTGTATTAAATAAATAAACTTTAAAAAATACACAATATGGTTTGAAAGCTCTTTTTCATGGGTAAAAAAGATCTCCTGGTGTACATTTACATTTCCATGGACACAAGGGAGTCTGTAGGTTTTAAATACAGCAGACGAAGAGTGATACCAAGTCTGGGCTATAAACCTAACACCCCAGATAATCAGTGTTCATTGCTTTTGCTTGCTCAAGTCAAAATGAGGTCATGCAGTTTAGGCTGTTTATTCCTGTGGAAGCTGGGGGATGCTGTGGCACATGGTAGAAGCTATTTTACGGGCCCAGAGCTGTAAATCTGTCTGATAATTGATGGATAGAAGAACTCATCCCCAAGTTTTTTTGCTTACTCATATATATATATATATATATATATATATATATATATATATATATATATATATATATCCTACAGTGGTCAACAGTGCAGAACATCCCTGTAGAGGTTTGTTTTGTAGACATCCTTCCAAAAATGGGGGGAAATCATTCTGCCCATCATGACTTCCTCAAGCCAAAGGCTTGAGGTTACTAAGGATAGGATGCCATCTGTGTGAAGATAATTACTTGTGCCAGGCTGTTTGTGTCCAACTTTACCTATGGCATCATACACTGGCATGATGGAGTTTGGGATATATTTCTGACTCGAGTAGGTCAGTCCTAGAGTTAGGTACCATTTCTATCAGTTCCCTAAATCTAAGAGTAGTCAGAACTCTCTCTCAAAATCAGTTCATGTTGCTGCTGTTATTTATGATCTCTTCATTTATTTTCATAACTGAGGCAGCTTAGTGAGCAGAGAATTGTCTGTGAAATGTGGTTTTCCATTGGAGAAGCTGACATACCAGACTGAAAAGCTGCAATGTGGAATATAAATTGTGTATCTATCAATCTGTTTCTTATACACCCTGCCTAGAACACAGTGTTCAAAACTCTTTAGGGATAAAAGTACATGCACCCATACATGCACTTAGATCTTGCTAAATTGCAAGATCACCCAAGCTGGGTTTGAACTTGTGATCTGTCAATCTATTGTACTGGGGATTGAGTCAAGGATATTTAGACTCAGCTGCACCACCAGTACTGCCCTGCTTTTTAAGTTTGAAGACAATATCTGGCTACTTCCCTAAAAGTTGTCCAGTCTAAGATGAACCTTGCAATTTTTCTACCTGAAAATATGCTTTGTAATTAGCCTTTAACCTTAAAATATCCCAAACGTATTTCATGCCACTTACATATTTTGTTCCACTTTATAAAATGATGCAAGGTATTTCATTATCCGTATGGACCAAAATGGGAACGGTCACTGTATATAAGTTGTTATACACAGCCCCTTTCCTGTCACATGCAGTGCCATGATGAATCATCTTCTGCATATTTCTTTGGCATATCATGGTTCATCATGGTTCATCGACATAGGACAGACTTCTAAAAATTAGTAAGTATATGTTGAGGAATAAGCAGAGAGTCTAGATGATTTGTCATATCCAAATTTCTCCCATATTTTTTTCCTGAAATAGCTTTGTAGCACAGCATAATAAAAAAAAAAATTCTGAGATCTGAGTCCAAAGGGGTTACCATGCCTTAGGTTTTAACTCAAAGTTTTTAAATAACCTTTGAAAAATACGTTTATGTTTTATCACACACCTAAGAAAATATTTTCCCATCCATCTTTGAGTACAACTGTAGCTTCAGGAAGCCATTCTATGTTCATTGTGCAAGAGGCAGAAACCTGGTAAGTGAAATACTGATGGAGAAAACTAAGTTGTGCTGATTCTGAGCTGAAGTGGTGGGATACCAGGGAAATGTGGTAGACAGAGGGAGATGGGGTTGACAGGCTTTAATTAATTGATTAGTCATAAACAAAGGACAAAGGATAATCTGGAACAGTGATGGGGAGCCTTTTGGAGACAAGTACCCAAACTGCAATTCAAAACCCACTTATCACAAAGTGCCAATACTGCACTTAAATCTCAATATTGAGGTTTTAGTTTAGAAAACATGACTCATACGTTAATATCTTTTATCTTAAAAGAAAACACAACACACATGCCATAGGCTCACCACCACTAATCTAGGATGATGTGTGAGCTTCCTTTTTTGAATTTGATAAATGATCAGATGAAAATTTTGTCCCCATCCTATTGCCTGTTTTGTTTTAACCAACAGAAAGTCCACATCTTGGCTAGTGATCAGCCACAGGATTTTTATTCCTGTGGGGGTAGTTGACTTACTTGATAGCGATTTTATTCCTGGAAGATATCTCTGATAGGTCCTTGGAACTAGGCAGTGCATAGTATGTCAGTAAACATTCAAAAATCCAACCCAATTAATTACTCTAGAAGCTCCTTTCTGTTGGTGGCGTGAATCTACAAACTTCAACTCAAGAGAAGGGGTAAACAAAGGATTTGGATTAAAGCCATATGTAAGAAGAGATGCGATTAGGGCAGTGAATGAAATAGATGGACCCTTAATCTCATTAAAGTTTTCACAATTTAATTCAACCTAGCAAATCTTTTCTTTTGTTTTCCTTTTATCATTAGTAAATGTCCTTTTTACTTCTTTTTGACACTCTACAAAGTAGTATAGGTAAGCTGAGTGGAAATCATCATTTAGTACTAACCTTCATTTATTTTAGGTATAAGCTTCAAACTGGCATTTTGAAATGTTCAGATTTTCTTTGACTTGAATTTATTCTTGTGGAGAAGACCTGTCATTTCCTGTGTCATAAATTTTTATCTTTTTATTTTCTCTTTTATATTCCTTACTTAGGGGGATAGCCGGGCTCTACCTGAAAGCCTAAGATTAGAAGAAACAATCGTTTAACCTGAAGTTGGCAAAAAATCTTTTTATTTCCTTTCATTAAAAAATGTCTTCACTTTCTTAATGTTATCCTTGATTTGTTTTTCAAAATTGTGAGAAGTAAATTGGATTTTCTCTGGTAGCATGCAAGCTATACACTTGGTCTTCTCTCTTTCCCTTCTGCTCTATCTCCCTACTTTCATTTCTTAAGATGCTTATTTAGCTTTTCCTTTGATCTTTTTTATGACAAAGACTTGGACTGATTGTAGTGAATGCTATGCATGCCTCTAAAGAAAGTCCCATCAATAGTACTCAACATTTTATGAGCCTCTTCCTTTTTCCCCAGTTATGCTTTCTTTTTCATGCAGATTCTTTAGGCAAAATTGTTATGATATCTAATATTCATGTTTAGCCATATTTTTTAATCCATAGGTTGAAAGCCAGGAGTTTATCTCTAAATAGTGTTTAAAATCAGAAACTCCATTGCTTATTAAAGTATTAAAGAGAAGATGACTCTAGAAAATGTAGGTGTTGAATGTTACATCTGTATGTTTTCCCCAAGGCCTCTTTTGCTCACAGGTAGGGCTTCTGGGAGGTGCTGGATACTGGGCTAGTGCACTAATTGGTTTACAGCTGGATGTGATTTTGTCGGGTAAAACCCATGGACCACTGTGAGCATGGCCTGGTAGGGTACATAAATAGATTCCCTTCCTCCCTTGAAAGTACAGCTTCTTGCTTGCCATGCTATTAAATGTTTTCCTCTGCTGCACTGCCTGAGTGGAGCCCACTGACTATGTACTGAAACCTCTACAAGGTCCTCCTATTTCAGAAGGAGGTAAAATAATTCCTCATCTAACTTGTGGGTGTTGGGTATTCTGTCCAAGCAACAAGAATGTAATTAAGATAGTAGGTCAGTGCTCAGATGATCTGTATTCTGATGTGTTGATAACGATAGTTGAAGAAGTTGCTTTCCCTTTTGATGCTGTCCAGGAGTATGGACTGCTCCTTAGTTATTAATATAAGATAAAGAGCAGAATTTGAATGCAAGTTCCAATTAGCTTGAGAAAAATTTAAACATTTGTCAAACAATATATAGAAATTACATTACAATTTGAGTTTCTCGTGGATTAGTTACTGGATATTTTGTTTCTATTGATTGTTATTTATCATTCTAGGATTACTTAAAAATTAGAAAGGCGGCCGGGCATGGTGGCGCAGGCCTGTAATCCCAGCACTGGGGAGGCTGAGGCAGGAGGATTGTTGTGAGTTCGAGACCAGCCTGAGCTACAAAGTGAGCTTAAGGCCAGCCTGAACTACATAAGTGAGACCCTGTCTCAAAAAAGACAAAAAAAAAAAAAAATTAGAAAGGCAATTCTTCATAGTTAGGGTAGTATAACTTATTTGTTATAAGCACCTCTGGAATTATTCTAAACTTATTTTCCAATCATTTAATGTCTTAACACTATAGACAAATCTATAAATTGGCAAACCTCTTAAAATATTGATTTGTAGCTTAATAATACTTGATTTTGTAAAACTACCAAAACTTTCTTATCCATTCTTCAGTTGATGGGCATATGAATTATTTCCAGGACTTAGCTATAACAAATTGCATTGCTATAATGTGGGTGCACATATATTGCTGTGGAATGAGGTTTTAAGTTCCTCTGGAAAAACATCCAGGTGGGGAATAGCTGGATGTATCTGAGTCTTTTATAAGTAAGTGGATGCGACTATACAACATACTCTTAAGTGAAATAAACCAAGTCCATATATGCAAACATCATATTGTCTCCTTAGTGTGAGAACCTGAAAGAGAAAAATGGAATCTGAAAGGTGCAATAGACACTGTAAAAGGGAATGAACTAATTCAAAGGGAAAGAGTTACTCTAGGGAGACAATATGATATTTATATATGTTTGTCTGGTTTATTTCACTTATGAGTATAGGTTCAAGTTACAACCACTTACCTATGAAGGCTTCCAGTTTATTTTTCTTTATAGTTGAGTAATACTCCTTTGTAAAGACACCACATCTTTTTCATCCATTCCTCATGTGATGGGCATTTTGGTTGCTTCTAAGATTTGGCTATCATAAATTGTGCTGCTATAAACACAAGCACACATATATCCTATGATATGATAAAGAATTCTCCAAGTACAGCATCTCTAACAGTAATGGAATTCCCATCTCTGACAAAGCAAAACAAAAAAGGGGGACATAAATAAAGGACCATTTTGTAGTGGTTATGCAAAATAGTTAGGATAGATATACAGCTACTTTCTCTTAGTTCAATGAGAAGAAAAGTTTGTACTAATATTGTTTAGACAAGATATCATGTCTTCATCTTGTCCTCTGAATAACTGCTATGAAGACAACACTATGCAATGTATTAATTATTGTAACTGTCCTACTAACCTGTTTTGAAACTGTTTCATTGCTATTTTATCTTTTTCTCATTCAATGAATAAAAAATTTAAAAAGGAAAGCTTTACTGTATTGAGGATAAGGACAGAAGAGGGAATGGGGTAAAGAGATTTATTTGTGTAAATAAGCAGGATAGTTTGGACAACTGTGCATTTCTGCTGGTCTATGGAAAGGAGCTGTTCATGCTTTAAATTATTTTGAATCCTTTTACGATTTTTTCTCTTTTTTGTCTTCTTAATTTCTTTCTTCTTTTCTTCATCCAATTTTGCATACATATATCTGGTAATATGTATAATTTGTTGGAAGACAACACTGTATTACAACAAATACTGTGAAATTCATACTACTTTGTTAAGTGAAAATCTGTATCACTTATAATTTTTTTCTGTTTTAATTATAATTTATACTCCTTCTAAAGAATAAAAAGTATAGTGCCTTTGTCATAAAGGTTTTCATTATTTGTGTTTTTTCCAGATTAAATAGAAATCATTAAATAGAAGAGTCCAAATTATTGAAAACCAAACAACAAATAACAAAACTCCAATTATCTGAAAATGTTCCTGACAAAGCAAAAAAATATTCCAAGTTAATTGGAGCTGAGGTAAGCAAACTTAAGTTTCCTTTAGGGCAAATCACAGGTTGACATAGATTGAGATGGGGACTCTACTAGCCAACTTTCTGTTGTGATGAAAACGGTTCACATAAATACCAATTCAAAAGAGTGAAACATGGTTTGCAGGGAAGGAGGGAAGCAGTTTGTTTCTGAAACAATGTCAGTACATTGGCTATCAGGTGCACCCCAGCAGACTGTCATTCATCACTTGGTGGGAGGTTGAGGGAGACTAATCCATTGGAAATTGGACACAGAAGAGACTGCTGCTGTTTCTTTGATTTTATGAAAGTCCAGACACAAGAATTACAACAGACATTCCCTATGGTTAACATTGCCAATTTATGCCCTTACAGTGCAATGAATCTTCAGTAGGACTAAGCAGGTTAAGTATTATTATTAAAGCTAATTAAATCACTCTGAATTATAGCTTGTCCAGGCTATTTTCTAACAGAATGGTCATCACAAAGTCTGGAGAGCATAAAAAAGATGAGAATTGATTCAGCAAGGAAAGTCACTGATTCTTTTTTTGCACTTTATGTTATAAGCAACTTTCAGGAGATACTAGAAATTCTTGCAGCCCCCTATACTCATCTCCTAGTAATGCTGTATAATAGTAGTCTCACCCATGATCATTGTGGAAGAGCAGGAACTGATTTTCATGTCTGTTTTCTGAAAATCACATTTGCAAGTAATTAAACAAGAGGTTAATGCTGTACTCTAGTCCCAGTATAGAGATGAAATAGCACATTTTCTCTCTCCTTCTGCATTTTAATATGGTAAAACCCTTGATATCTGAGAAATTGGCAGAGAGCAGAGCACTTTGCAGACTCTAAACAGTAACCACATAGTGGCTTAAAATGAAAATACAAGTTAAATATCATTATGGCAAGATGAGCGAGATGTAACGAACTCACAAGTCTTATCTATAGAAAGTAATTTAAATGTTCCCTTAAAGATTAGCCAGCTTAGGGGGTGGGGAAATGAACAAGAACAGGGTTTGGAATATTCACTTGTGTGCATTTGGAAGACATTTGAAACTAATGTAGTCTCAGACTCTGCATGTATGGGCAACTGTGCACGTAGGCCCATATACATACGTGTACACACATGTACATGTGAAAGGCCAAATATATTGGAGAAATAAATAAGATGGAAGATGTGGTTAATCAGATTTTTATGATTCACAAAGCTTGCTAAGTAATTAGATTATTGGATTACAGCACGGAGAAAAGTTTGAGATGAATCCTGGGTTCTGCTATGGCTCCATGAGGGATTGTTTATGTGGTAACCTGTGCAGGCCAATAATATGCCCTGTGATGTGGGTGTTGCCAGGAAGGTACGTTATAGCTGGATGTAACTTCCCCAGCTGAGGACAGAAGGTCACCTTGAGAGTGGGGGGAATGGAGGAGCAGTCTCACCTAATAAGTACAAGGAATGAAGAATGAACCCGTTTCCTAGAGGAGAAGGAATCCTACTTTAAAACTGCATACCTATTTCTGTCTGAATTTCTTGCCTGCTGCCCCATCTCCTTTCACACTCATCAGCTGCAACTCACCCAAGACAATTCCCTAACAGAAATCTCTTTAAATGCTATGCATATTTGTAACTATCTCTCTGAATTATACATTTCTGGAAAACCTTGACTGTAATCACAGCATATGAAGACTTCCAAGGCTCCCATGCTGCGGGCTTGATCCCAGCAAGGCAGTGTACAGAGGTAGGGCCTAGAGAGGTGACTGGATGAAGAGGACATTCACTTCATCAATGGATTAGTACCCTGGTGCATTTGGAGCTGAATGTCTGCTAGCGTGTGGAGCACATAGGGCCCTCAGAGCTTGCGTTTGAAGGGCATGTCCTGTCCCCAACACTTTGCTTTCTAACTCTTTCCCTTTCTCTCTACTTCCTGGCTGCCATGCCTTTTCTCCATGAGTCTACCTTGCAGCCAGCTGGCCAAGGCCTGAAACTGAATCAAAATAAATCTTTGTTTCCTTAAGTTATTTTGCTCAGTAATTGATCACAGCAAAGAGAAGCTAATGCACTGATTGATATAATGCCAGGTATATTGGGTACCTTCTGTCTTCCTTGTACATTTTCTTTTTCTTTTTTTTGTGGTACCAGGGATTGAACTCAGGACTCTGTTCTTGCCAGGCAGATGCCTATTCCACTGAGTTATGTCCCCAGCCCTCTTCCTTGTACATGTTCTGACTGGAATATGACTTTTTCAATAACCTCATCTGATGAATCCTTAAATAATTTTAAATTAATATTAATTAAAATTAACATGCCAAAGACCCCAATGAAAGGTGTTGTCAGGGAGAAAGCAGCTGAGACAAGATGAAATTTCATGTTGTGCTTTTGCTTCAGAGGCCCAATGCCAGGCTGTCTTCCCTGGAGTCATGCTTTATGTCATGAAAATGCAGAGCTGCTCTAGTGGTGATGTGGTCTGGGCAGCTCTTGGGCTCTCTGGACATGACATTTAAGAGAAATCATGTTTCTTTGCAGTGAAAATAGGTAGACCAGGGATTTTGACTTTCACTGGGGATTTTCCATTCTTTGGTAGGGAGCATACTTTCACATTTCCTGTTACGACTAATAAGAAAGAAGAATTAGAAACTGGATGGGGAAAATATTTTAAATTTTTTAAAAAAATTTTCATTTTATTTTATTGAGAGACAAATATCAATGAGACAGTTTCAAAGCTAATTAATAGGACAATTTCTTTTTCTTTTTTTTTTTTTTTGTCTTTTTGAGACAGGGTCTCACTATGCAGTTCAGGCTGGCCTTAAGCTCACTTTGTAGCTCAGGCTGGTCTTGAACTCACAACAATCCTCCTGCCTCAGCCTCCCGAGTGCTGGGATTACAGGCATGCACCACAATACTTTTTACATTGTTATCTTCTTAGTGGTTATCCATAGTACAAGAAGCAGACAGGAGATACTGTCCAAACACTATTAGTACAAATCTTTCTTCTCATAGAATTAAGCAAAAATAGCTGCATATCTATCCTAACTGTTCTGTATATACAAATACAAAATGGTCCTTCCTTTGTATCCCCCTTTTTTGTTTAGTCCTGTCAGAGATGGGTATTCTATTGGCATTCAATTATTATAGGTGCTTGAATTCAGCAAAACACTTTTGATGATGGTTAGTGAGTACATGCTTGTACTTAGGCAGTGGCTCTTGAGATGAGGATGGCCAGAGCTTGTAGAGAAGGTCACATATTGTCCTCATTCTTATTCAGGAAAAAGAAAGAGTTGAAAGGTGTCCAGGCATTTCTTGGAATCATTCTGGCCTGCCCTGTCTGGGATGTTGAAAAATCATGCAGTTGAATTCAGCTTGTGTCTGGCCAGCCACATTTGTTTCTGAGGTGCTAGCAAGCTTCCTTGTGGCTGCACAGAATAGCCATATCCTGCAATCTAGGGTTCATGTAAGAAACAAAATCAGGTTGATGCTTTGATCACCTGGAGTCTTGTTTTAGTTTTGGCCACCAGTTCTTGGGCTGAGGCCTCTGCTACCTTCTGGCCCTAATGCCTAAAGCATGCATTCAAAGGACTCTGTATTGCTCTCCACTTATACTTCCCTCAGTCCTCATCTCAAGTGGGGCATGGCTTCCACTGCTTGAGTCCATGTCACCATCTGCTGCTGCCAGGTTAAAGGAAGCAAATGAGAATCATGGCAACCCTGAACTCTGCAGCTAGAAGTCGCCACATCTCAGCACTGGATACCACAGCAGTTCCTAGCACTGCACTACTCTGACAGCTTCCTCCATAAATTCAATGAGAAACCTCCACTATTGTGCTATTCAGCTTTGACTGACAAGGCGAAGTGTGATAGATTGGGTGGTTTATGGAACACGGCCTGTTCTAGAGGCTGCAAGTTGGAGATGAAGGTGCAAGCATAATCTGTGTCTGGTGAGGGGCCCTCTCTCAGTGACAGGCAGATTGTCCCTGCTATACTCTCCCAGATGAAGGACAGCAAGTTCCCTGTCTTTTGCTTCTTCTAATGAGGGCACTAATCCTGTCAGTTAGAGTTCCATCCTCATGACTACATTTACTACATTCACAAAAGGCACTGTCTCCAAATATGGTTACATTATTTAGTTAAGCCTTCAACATAAGTGTTTAGGGTGACCCAACTGAGCCCAAAGCATCTGAGATCAAGACTTATCTGGTCTTCATGGCTCAGCAAAACAACCCCAAACCCACATAAGCTGCTTTCTGAAATGCTTCTCAAATTATTACTGTTTTTTCAACATGGCAACAGCATCTTCTCATCATATGTTTTTGAAAAAAATCTCTTAACTCCAACCTGAAGATATAATTTTGTTTGGAAATTCAGAGTTCATTTTCTCCTCTTAGTTGTCTAATCTTTTCAATGATGCTAAGGTTCACTATTCCACACAGTGAGATGGAACGACTAGAAGTTGTGAATCAGAGTCTGATTATACTGGCCCAAGAAGATCAGATCATCACAAACACCTCCCTTGAGCAGTCAGCCCACATCCTTCTCATTTTCTCCTTTTTTTTTTTTTTTTTTTTTGTCTTTTTGAGACAGGGTCTCGCTATGCAGTTCAGGCTGGCTTTAAGCTCACTTTGTAGCATTTTCTCCTACTGTAGTTATTTGCACATCCGATAATTCCATAGTAACTGACTCTCTAGAGCATGCCAAAAACTTGCTAGATAGAAACAGTTCTGTTATAATTAATTCCCCTGAGAGTATAATATATTTTTAATTAATAAAATCATCCTACAATTTTCTCCCCTGTGACTTTTGCTTCCATATGGTTGTCACAGTGTGGTTTTGGGGTTCGGGAAGGGAATGCTTTGCAGAAGACAGGTTTCAGGCTTGACTTTCTGAGGAGCAATGGGGTTGCTTTTCACTGAGTTCCACCCAGAAACCCAAATGTAACCCTCTCAGGGAGGTCCTCTGTGAACGTCCTCCTTGCTGTGTCCACAGGAGGAAAAATCAATGCATCCCCTGGTCCTTCTACAGGGCTTACGGAGTGAAGGGGTGAGGGCAGCCCCTGGCCATCCATGAGCAGAAGGGGCAGGACTAGATACAGGAGCCAGGCAGCTTGTGAAATGGCTCAGTCCACTTCCAGCTCTAACTCAGAGGCAATGTCTAGCCTACCAAATGAAAGACGGAGGTGTAAGGTGCTAAGTTTAATGATGAATTACATGCACTCAAAAATGTTGTCTTAAGCAAAATGGGAATTTACTTTTCTCCTCTAAAATGAAATTGCCTATGGAGTGTCAGAACCTTGGCTCTGATGCCTCACTAGCCTGTCATTCTTACTGTATGGTTTTCAATCTTAAGGTGGCTTTCTGGCCCCTATTCTGCTTCTGGAGCTACAACTGTCATGTCCAAGTTTTAGCAGGAAGGAGTAATAAGGGCAAAAGGCATGTATCAGTGACATTGCCCTGCTCCTTCCAGGAAACTTTCTCATAGTCTTCATCTTGCTTCATACACTCAACAACTTTTCCTGCTTATATGGTCTAGATCAGGGCCTCATTGTTTGTAGATTATAAGGTGCCTAGTGACTATACCCATATTCAGGGATGCTGAGAAATCTAAGGTCTTTTGAGCTGGACACATTGCCTCTTAAGAAAATATAGGCACCACAAGGATCAGTGTTTTCTTTAGGGTGGCTTGAGGGCTTTTTCTATTTATTTGCTTATTTATTTATTTGGTTCAGAGTCTCACTACACAGCTGACTCATAGTGGTCTTGCTGTCTCAGCCTCCCCAACACTGGAATTATAGGTGTGTACCACCACGCCCAATTCTGGTGGCCAGCTCTGTGGGGTCTGGGTCTTGGCACTGTATGCAGTACTGGAGATTGAACCCAGGGTCTTGAGTTGTCAACCAGGTATTTAGACCATTGAACTATATCCCCAGCCCAACTGGAGGGGTTTTTGCCATATTGTCTTTCTTGTTATAATTATCAAAATAAGTCCTGGATTACAAGGCTTGTCATGAGCTGGCCTTTGCCTATTTGTCCCAAATGTAATATTCCTCACCACCCCAGATCTTTCTGACTCTTTCCTTAAATGTCAACTTTTCAGTGGCATTCCTGAAACCCAATGCAGGTTGAGCCACCTATTGATTAGGTAGCCTATTTTATTTGGGACATTGCCATGGGTTGAATGTGTATTGATCTCAGTCTGATGGCATTTGGTGGGGGTGCTGTTAGAGGTAATTAGGGTGGGGCTCTCATGAATGGGATTAGTACTCTTACAAAAGAGGTTCCAAAAAACTATCCTGACTTTTCTACCAGAAAGGAAAGCAGAAAGACTGAGCCATGGATGAGAGAGGGGCCCTAACCAGCCACCAAATCTACCAGTGCTTTGATTTCAGACTTCTTCTGAACTGTGAGTATTCTGTTATTTACAAGCTCTCATCTAAGGTATTTTGTTACAGCAGCTCAAACAGACTGACAGATACATTTGTGTGTATTTGTCTTCAGTTTGTGTCCCTCTACCAGAATATAATCCTCTGGAGTTCAGGCAATTGTTTATTTTGTGTCTTGATCAATGACATTTCAAATCATAGATAGAAACATAAATTATGGATGTACTTCAATTGGAAAAGAAGAGACTCTTTAAAAATCACTCCAATCGTAATTGATTCTTCTGTGATGATGGATAAAGATTAACACTTAGAGGAATTTTGGGCAGTTGTCTAGGGTCCATCTGGAGCCATTGAAGTGTCTCATGGTACCACATCTATCTCCAGATCTTGGTTCAGATTTGGACCTCAGGCAGTGCAGTGATGCATGTCTGTAATACTTTCACATTGCAGAGCTTAGGAAGGATGGTCACAAGTTTGAGTCCAGCCAGGGAAACTTAGTAACTTGGGGAGAGCTTATTTGTAAATAATTTTTTTAAAGGCTAGCCCAGCCCAGAAATCCTGGGTTTTATCTTTTATATCATCATTTTCTTTTCTTTTTTTGACCTTGAAAGAGTTCTAAGTTAGCACCTAAGTTGAGCCCAGCTACTTCAAACATTAGAAAAGCTTGAAACAAATAATAAACACAGTGTGGGTGACTTCATACCTGTGCTCTGTGCAAGGTGACAGTGGGAAGACAGGTGACTCTGTCTCCAAGGAGGAATGGGTCGCTGCTATGGAAGACAGTGGCAGTTCCTGGCTGCTGGGCTTTGGGGAGACACAACTGGACTGAAAGGACTCAGACACACTGGAAAGTCACCAGGAATAGTCCTTAGAGGGTAAATGTGGAGCCATCTCTTCCTCTGCCTAACTTCTGCTGCTTTTGAATGAAAAATGGAGCCCAAAACTGCATCTCTACTGGCCAATCCCTCTGAGGGACAAGGGTCTCATTTACATTTTTATTTTTTGCTTCCTGTAGCTAGGAGGCTTCATTACTATACCATGGTTTGTGAAAGAATAACATGCCTGTATGAGTCAGGGTTCTCCAGGGAACAGAACAAATTGTGTGTGTGTGTGTGTGTGTGTGTGTGTGACTATATACATGGTTTAAATGTGTTTGAAACTTAGTTCCTAATGGACCAGTACTGAGAGGTGACACCTCTGAGAGCTGCTTAGGTCATGAGGGTTCTGTCTTTGCAAACCATTAATGTCATTACCATGAGAGATAGCAGAAGAGCCATCCCACTGTGGAGTGACATAGGACAAATCCCTCTTCCAAAATGGGCCACTTTGTCTTGGACATCCAGGTCCTCAATTGTAAGAATTAATCTCCATTAAACTACCAGTCTCAAATTCTTTTATAGCAGCACAAATCAGATTTTCACACA
>PVKA01012848.1:6558-56760 GCA_004027165.1 Ctenomys sociabilis
GAGAGAGAGAGAGAGAGAGAGAGAGAGAGAGAGAGAGAGAGAGAGAGAGAGAGAGAGAGAGAGAGAGAGAGGTTAACAATAGCTTCCAAGTTCACTTTGTGGCCCTCTTTGACCTGTCCCACTTCCGGCCCTCCCTGTCTGGCAGAGAGAGCTGGTACTGATGTACTGATTCTCTTACAGTTTCCATACCAGATGTGGGCCGGGATCACCTGCTCATGGGTTGACAAGGACACACCTGAGGTGTCTTTAGCTAGGCTCCATTCTCATCAATGGATTCACTGAGGAAAGATCTGCCTCCACCCACCCAAGGCAGAATCCATGTTTGGTGGTTTAAGGATTGAGGTTCTGGGTTTTTGCCCACCAGAAGTGTAAGTCTCCTCCTCTGCTTGAAAGTTGCTTACCTATAGGTCTTTTCACAGACTCTTAGGACCTTACTTCAGAGCTGGTAGAATCTGCTGGCTTCCATCTGCTAAGAGTGTATATAATGAAACATGATTGTGAGTAGGACACCTTCTCATCTCCATAATACTTTATTGGTTAGAGGCCTGCACTGAAAGGGAGGAGATTGCAATGGCATGACCTTCAACACACAGCAGTGCGTCACCCTAGAGTATGTCCACAATGTACACATTTCCTTTTTTTTTATTATGAATGTATATATTCTTAAAATCTCTATTATATATACTTTTGAATACTCTAAGTAGACTCATCTGATACATATTATCATGAAATTTGCTTTTCTAACACATTATTATTTTGATTTGTTTATGTTCATACGTCTCACCGTAGTTATCCTGTGTGTCATTATGTAAGTAAGGACTGTCACAAAACTGGTTTCCTAATCTGCTATTGATGGTTTGTCTTATTTCCAGCTTTTGCTATTATAAATAATATTTCTATTTTAATTCATATTCTTCCTGTAAATGTGTAAAATTGTTTCAAGCATTATAATCTGTTTTTACAGAGGCCAAAGTAAGTGACCATAAAAAAACATAAATCAATGTAAAACTTTCCAGTGATGTCTGTTTGTACTGGGAATGAAATTGGAACTCCCTGCATGGTTTATATGGACTCCATCAACATCTATGACTTCAGCTTGGATTCATCCTATTTTTGGCCCCTATGCCCCACAGTGACTTTTCTTTTTGAAAATATTCGAAGTCTTTTAGTTACATGTGCGACAGGGCCTTCTTACCTTCCTGCTACACTGCTCTTCCTGTAGCCTTCAAGTTGTGGCTCTGTGTTATTAGTGTGCTCAGCATGGCCCTCTCCCCAGGGCCTCTGGTCACCAAGTCCAAAGCAGCTTCTGATTTTCAGTGAGGTGACAAGGTGACATTAAGTTCTTTACAAACGGCCTATCAAAATGGTGTCCTTTTCTTTCACTTAGTGATGTCCATCACTGCATTTATCTTATTTTGAAGGTATCTTGGGAGCAGGGTTCTCTTCCCAGGACTGACCGGCGTGTGCACAGTGCCTAGCTGCATGTCTGACACCTATGAATGGTTTTTAAAAATTAGAGCAAATGAATAAAGTAATAATTGCCGCATGAGGACTTTCAAAAGCATAAGGTAAGGAGTGGGAACGACTTTCTACAGACTGCAGGTGGGCTTAGGATCTTTTGTCCAGCACCCTTCTGGTTGTTCATGGATGTTTGCATAAGCAAGGAATTCTGGGCTAGGAAGAAATGATACAGCAGTGCTGCTGAGCAAGTCTGGCAAGTGTCGGGAGAGTCTGTCTTAGCAGGCCAATCATTTGGTATTTAGTTGTTGATAGGCTTCCTGGCTCATGAATTAGAACTGTAAAATTTCAGGTGAACGACAGTAGCTTAAATATTAATTCTGTTTTTTGCAGCTGCAATCACTGGGCAGCTAATGTTATAATTGATAGATGCTGCCAGTTACTGAGATAGATGGGATTAACACTTAAATTACCATTGTTAGAGGTCATAATCACATTTTCAGTGGCATCCAAAAGTGGTGTTTTTATATTGCCTCAATCAATAAAACTGTAATACAATTTTTGGGCAAGCAAACATATATTAATATATTGGGGTGGAATGTTAATGTAAATACATATGTGTGTATATATTGGATTTTAAATGTTAATCTATAAGTACAGTCAAGTTCTAAACCACCCTGCAGCACAGTCTTTTAGGAAAATTACAAAGAAAATTAAACTGCTGAACAGAAATCCTCAAAAATAACTTATTTATTCCATAAAGGATGTTGATTTTATCTTAGAACAATCATTGACCACATTTTTTAGTTATATATGTTTCACCATGTTGTAAAGGAAATAAAAATTTTGAACCTATTTACAATGAAGTATAGCCAACTAATTGACCCTGTATTGGCAAAGCAGTTTTTCTTTTTCCTTCCTTCTTTTTTCCTGTCCCCCATCACAGTTGTTCTTTCCCTTTGAGAAGGGTTTTTTTTTTTTTTTCCTTCCTCAATAGCTGTTGCAGATTTTGTACCTTATTTAATTTTTTAGTTTCTTATGCTAGGGAGACAAGATGATGTTTCTACACGTGAATTTGATTTCTTTCACTTATGTATATGGTCTCTAGTTGTATGCAAGCTTGGGCTGGTGAGATAGCTCAGTGGTCTAAAGCACCTGCTTAGGCAAGCGCAGGGACTATGGTTCATATCCCAGACACCACATGCTGCACCAGCCCCTCTCCTAGGGTAGGCTGAGCTGGTCACCAAAAAAAAAAAAAAGAAAAAAAAAAAAGCCTGGTGTTTATCCTTTTTTTATAGCTGAGTGATACTGCATTATATAAAAATAGCACATTTTTTTTTTTTATCCATTCCTTGGTTGATGGGCATTTGGGTTGTCTCCAAGATTTAGCTGTTACAGTTGTGCTCCTATAAACACGGTTGCACATATATCACTCTCACATGATATTTTTAATTCATCTGGAAAAACACCCAGAAAGGGAATAGCTGGGCCGGATGGGACCTCTAACCCTACTTCTTTTAGAAATCTCCACACTGAGAGCACCAAGCTACACTCCCACCTACAGTGCAGAAGTGCTCTTTTTTGCCACAACCCCTCCAGCATTTGTTATTTTCTGATTTCTTGATGTTAGTCATTCTTTCTTGAGTGAGATGGAATCTTGGTGTTTTAATTTGCATTTCTCAGATGAACAACGATGTTGAACAGTTTTTCATGTATTTATTTGCAATTTGTATTTCTTCATCTGAGAAGTGTGTATCCATCTCTGACATCCAGTTTTAGTTTGGGTCTTTGAATTTGAGGGGCCTGATTTTCTATATGTTCCACATAGAAGTTCTTTGTCTGAGGGACAGTTGGCTAAATGTTTTTTCCCCACTCTGTAGGTTTTGTTTTCACGTTATTGATGATTTTTTTTTTTTTTTTGATGTACAGAAACTTTTTATATAAGTACCGCGCGCTAACCGATTGCGCCACTGGAGCTTCATACAGAAACTTTTTAATAGAATAAGATATTTGTTGTTGATTCTTTTAAGTACTTCCCATGGAGTTTGATATTTTGTTCATGAACTCTCTGTCTACCCCTATGTCTTTAAGATTTCTACCTACTTTCTCTTCCAGGAGGTTTAGTGTTTCTGTTTTAATATTTATATCTTTGATCCATTTTGACTTTATTTTAGTGCATGGTGATAGACATGGGTCTAGTTTTAGTCTTTGGTATGTGAAGAGCCAGTTTTTTTTTTTTTTTTTAGCATCATTTGTTAAAGAGGTTATCTTTCTTCCAGTGAATAAGTTTGGCTGCTTTGTCAAAGATAAGGTGGCTGAGTGTGTTTGTAGTTGTGTCTGCATCTTCTAATCTGTTCTATTGGGCCTCAGGTCTGTGTCTCTTTTTTTATTAGCTGATTCTACATCAGTTTTACATTAGAACTGAGTATATGGAACTACTACATTTGCCCCAAATATCAGGTTCTCTTAATGCTTCATGCTTTTGTTTATGCATTTATTTATCTAAAATTGTATTTTTAAAAGAAACTAACAAACTTAATCATTTGCACTTCTTAACGGAAAATTTTACTTTGTTTTGTTTTGGTACTGGGTATTGAACTCAGGACCTTGTGCTTGCCTGGCAGGGGGTTATGCTGCTGAACTACCTCCCTGGCTCTAACTGAAGTATTTTTATAAAAAGTCCTCTTTGCCTTGTCAGTGCTGTTTAGTGACCCCCTCTCCTAACACTTAGGGAATTGCTTTGTGCTAGAATTAGCTCTGTTAAACTGAAAGCATGTATTTATCTGTTTCACTAAAATATAAACAGAAATTCTCCATCTTAGCATCTTCATATCCTCAGTGCCTATCTGACATCCTCTCTTTGGAAGCCAGGAAGCTGTAATCACACACTGTCTGAATGGAATGATTACTGATAGTTTCATCAAATCATTGTATACCCTCTTTTAGACACTGCAAAGTAATGAAAGTGTTTTCCTCATTCTGCAGTGGGTTGATGAATTACTGTTTAAGTTTTTGATCATTTTATCTGGATCCATTTCAGAAAACATCAGGTAACATTAGTTTGAAAAACCACACTTTTTCAAGGGTGTTCTTTCCTTGATAACCCTGAAAGGCATTGCTAGAGAGTTTATGTGTGATACCTTCCTTATCTAATGCCTAAGTGCATTCTTCCTCTGTGCAGTCAGTTCTTGATTATCCATGGTCATGGTAGGCAGGGAGAGCATGGATAATCTAAAAATCTCATTTGCATCAACTGCCTGTCTCACCAAACCTTTTGCCAGAGACAGTGATGAGTGCAGCAAAGCTGGTGGAGGTGCAAATGAGCTGTGAAATGGCAAAAGCTCCGGCTGCCAAAGATATAGGAAACGAAAGGCTCTGAATTCTATACAACTTGATAGTCATAAATAGCATAGAATTACCTATACTTTAATGATGAAAACAGTCTTTATGATTGATAATGAAAAATTCTGATGTCTTCTGCGTGGTAAGAATGTCAGGACTTGTTTTATTCAAAAGTACATAGCTGCATGCATGTCATTGTATCAGCTGTAGCGAACAAGTTTGGCTGTCCTTAAATCATATGAACACCTGCTGTCATATTCTATTCACACAGACATTTAGGGAACATTATATTTCATTCTAAAGTTTAATTGGCAGTTGTAAGGCAGGTGTGTCAGCACAAGTAATGTTACTCTAAACACTTACAGAATTGCTACCTTATTTCAGTGCAATTGATAAGGAAACTCCAACTGGAGTTTTCAATATTGAAAACTTTCATTTTGATTGCTGAAACTCATGGAGATGGAAGAGACCTTAAAACTTTTCAAGACATACT
Organism: Ctenomys sociabilis; assembly: GCA_004027165.1. Lineage (NCBI taxonomy): Eukaryota > Metazoa > Chordata > Mammalia > Rodentia > Ctenomyidae > Ctenomys > Ctenomys sociabilis. Next base: position 11,852 of record PVKA01012848.1, read on the forward strand.
CTCTGTGCTGGTCATCATTCTCCACAAAACAAAATAGATCCACTATGGTGTGTGTGTGTGTGTGTGTGTGTGTGTGTGGCCCTTGTTGTCAGGGATTGATGCACATCATTATGGAGGTTGGCAAACTTGGAATCATACAGATAGGTTGGCAGGAAGAGCTGTTGCTGTAGTAGTTCAACTGCAGAGATAAAAGGTTTCCTTTTCCTCTGGAGAAGTCAGTCTTTGTTCTTCTCTCAGACCTTCAGTTGGTGGGATGATGTCCACCCACAGTGGGAAGGGAAGTGATTTGTTTTGGATTTCCTCAGAATTGGTCTCACAGAACCACTCAGAAGTTGACCACAGACCTAGGCATGTGGTCCAGCTAACTTGACGTAGATGAATAACTATCACACTCTTATCAGTTAGGTGATTAATGGAACTCAGGGAAGTGAAATAGTCTTCTGCTAGTAGCCAGGCTCACATCTGATTTCTTCATTGTTGCCTCTTCCACTGTATAACACTGATTTCCCACAACAGCGATAATAAGAAGAAAAGAAAGGAGAATTTAGTCCAGAAATATGTGGCTCGTAAATGCCAAATAAATGCCAACGTGTTCCACTGTTGTCAAAAGTCAGAATTCTCAGTGAATTCAGAATACAGTATCTAGCATATTTGGTACCTGTATGAATTGACAGTAGTAAGTTCCTTTTATGGTTTTGGGTTTTTGCAAGGAGAACAATATAGTACAGGGTACATTTTATAATATTAGTTTGTAAGAAATCATCCAAGAATCATATACAACAAGTACAGGAAATCTATCCACACACTAAATACTAGACTCCAGCTGAGAGCCTGCATCCTAATATCCTGCAGGAGTCTAGATGGAAACCTAAAGCTCATAACAATGCCCCCACCGGGGGAACTATCCACTTGACACCCCCCTCTTGTCCCATGAGTCCAACTGGAGGCTTAGAGCACACAACAAAGTCTCATGCAGGCCCACTTCACACTTGAAAGGCCCAAAGGTCAGTGGTGGAAGTTAGAAGTGCACAGTAATGGGATGAAGGATCTGTGCTAGCAAGCTGAGGGATCTGAACTACAGCTAGAGAAGCAATGCTCAAGGTAAGTACCAGAGCTCTCCTGAAAATTACCCCAGCCATCATCAGTGACACTGAGGTCCCAAGCTCCTTCAGCAGTGAGGAAAGCTGAGTTCCCCTCAGGAAAGTCAATGCGACAAGCTTTTCAGGGGCGGGATGGGCACCATCTTCTGCTCTGGAGCCAGGAAGTGATGCTCATGCTGAGGACCTGAGCTCCTCCAAAGTTCATCAGGAAAGCCAGCATGACCAGGTCCTCCAGTGGAGTAGCCCAAGGGAGCGAGCAGATTCCAAAAGCTCTAAAATCTTCTCCAAAGAGCATCACTAACAGTGTTCTCACAGCTTTTCCCATTTTGCCTTTATCCTCTTGCAACAATCCTCAGGTAGACCTCCTGCAATCAGATTTCTACCTACTTTCTCTTCCATGCTAGCTCAATTCATCTGGGTGTAGGAAGCTGACCACCAGTTAGCTATCCAGCACAGTTCCTCATCTTTTACAAAAATTAAAAATTTTATTGAGATGTATCACATACCATAAATACTTTTAACATGTATAATTGTGTGTGTGTATGTATGCATGCATGTGGAGACTGAACTCAGGGACCCAGATGCACAACCCATGACTGTACCTACATACTTTTTTATTGTTTTAAATTTTGAAAATAGTTCTTTCTAAGTTGCCTAGGTTAGACTCAAATTTTATTCCTCTTAACTCAGTTTTGCAAGTAAGGGAAACACAGGCATGTAGCATTGCATTCAGTGTTTTTTAGATAAATACACAAGGTTTTAGAAAACTCACTATTTCCAGGATGATTTTATTACTCCTGAAAAAATGAGTAGCATTCCATTCCATTTGCTGGAAAGCACTAATATATTTTCCATCTCCGCATATTTTTAAGCTATTGTGAATAATGCTGCTGAAAACATCTGTTTATAAATTTGTGTGAAAACATAGGTATTTAATTTTCTGGGGTGTATACTTAAAAGTGGAGTTTCTGAGTCATAAAAATTCTTATATTTGAGTTTTGAGGAGCTGTCAGACTTTTCCACTGCTGTTGTACAATTTTAAACTCCCAATAATGTATGGTGTTCCAGTCCTTCTATGTCCTCACCAAGATTTGTTATGGTCTGTCTTTTTGATATGGCCATTGTTCTAGGTGAAAAATAGTATCTTATCAACGTTTTCATTTGTATTTGCCAGTCTAATGATTTTGAGCATCCTTTCATTGTTTCTTGGCCATTGATACATCTTCCTTACAGAAATGTTTACTTAAATCCTTTGCCTATTTTTTAAACGCAGTATTTGAGTGACTGGGTGTGGTGGCATGTACCCATAACCCCAGCACTTGGGAGGCTGTGAACAGTAGGATCACTATAGTCTGATCTATACAGAAAGATGTACACCCTGTACACACTGTCCTAAATACAAAAAAATTAGTATTTGTAAACTAGTAAATTGCAAGTTATTCATATATTTTAAACCACAACTGTGTTATCAGATACATGATTTACAAATATTTTCTTTCCTTCTGTGCATTTTCTTTCCATCATGATGAAGTCTGTTGAAGAAAAGGCTTTTAATTTAAATGAATTTTGATTATCTATTTCTCTATCTAACTTATGGATTTTATGTCATATATGAGATATCTAATCCAAGGTCATAGAGATTTATGTTTTCTTCTAAAAGTTTTATAACTTTATATTTTAACTCCTATATTTAACTCCTATATATATTGTACGATCCGTTTTTATTTGTCCAGGTTGTAGAACAGGGATTCAACTTCATTCTTTTGCAAGTGGGTATCTATTTGGTATAGCATTATTTGTTTAAAAAAGAAAAGTATTCTTTCTCATTCAGTAATCCCAGAATCCTTGTCAAAAATCTATTGACCTTAAGTGTATGGGATGATTTTTGAATCTAAATTATATTATATTCCATTGACTTATGTAATTATCCTTTTGACAGTAACAGACTGTCTTGATTACTGTAGCTTTGTAGTACGTTTCCAAATCAGGAAGTGTAGTACCTTGCTGGCCCTTCCTCTGGGGCATGGTGAGACAGTGATTGAGACTGAGAGTGGTGGCATAGACCTGTAATCCCAGCGCTTGGTAGGCTGAAAATAGGAGAATCGCTGCAAGTCCATTCTACATAGTGAGACCCTGTAGACCCTGTACTAAATACATTAAAAAATCAGGCAGTGTGAGTCCTCCAGTTTCTCCCTTTTTGATGTTGTTTTGGCTATTTAGGGTTCCTTGTATTTCCATACTAATTTTAGGATCAATATATTGATGCTATACAATAGTAGGTAGTAAGGAGTACACTGAATTTGTAGGTTGGGAATTATTTCCATGTTAACAGTATAAAATTTTCCAGTCTATGAACACAGACTATCTTTCCTTTTATTTAGTCCTCCTTTGGTTTTCTAGTTTTAGCATAAATGCTTTACATTTTTTGACAAATTTATTTTACTTTTTATGCTATCCTAAGTGGGATTATTTTCTTATTTTTGCATAATGTTTAATGCTAGCATGTAGAAATAAAATTGATTTTTTTACTGTTGATTTTGTATCTCTGTTGTTTTACAACACTCCCATGCATTTCCCAAAGTTCATGGGTGGGGAAGGGTAGCATCCTGTCCAACTGAGAGCCCCAAAGGAAGAGAGCCAGAGAGTGCTCTGAATGTGACAGTTAAATCCTGGAGAACTAGTTTTGCTTGACAAGATGCTGATGGTCTTAGACATAAATATTTTTTTGATAAGGAAGCAGTGTAAAAGCTGAGAATACCCTTGAAACCATGGACTGGTGCGTGAGGTGATAAGTGAGTACTAAAGAGAAGGCAAGGTGAATTAATTGTAAGGTGTCATGTTGACCTTTTATGCTGTGGAATATACTCCTTGATTGTAACTAATCTTGATTTATGATTTTTGAAGCAATATGTTTCAGTATATAGTTCAGGTTTGCCTAAACTCACGTAGCTCAAGCTGGGCTCAAACTTGCAGTAGTCCTGAGTGTTGGGGCAATGCTGCACCTGCTTGATTATAACCAACCTTTAATCAGCACCTATAATACATTTGTGTATGCTTTCTATTTGACCAAGAGATTGATTCTTGAATGGGATCAAACGGGATAATAAGAAAATTAATCAGGCAGAGCAAAAGAATGAAGTGTCCTGGTTAATCTTATGTTGTTTAGATAGAGGGTTTCCATTATGTTATTTAGTTTACTTACTTCCAAAGAGCTGGAATGTTACAAACTGTATTTGCATTAAACTTTTCCTGGACTGAAGAGGCAACATGGTAAAGTGTCTATTACAAGAAAGAGCAGGAAAAGGACGGAGAAGGAAATGCATGAGAGGAAGCATTTTAGATTATTACGCATTAAAATTAAAAAGCAGATTGATCTGTGAGATAAGGACTGGTATTAGTATCATCCCTGCTCACTGATGAGAAAAAATTTAGCAGAATTTAAAATTGCCTACCATAGTGCTGCCGGCTAGCAGGCAGTGAAATCAGGTCACTGATACCAAAATCCTTATTTGCACTCTCTTGTGTTCACAGGGTAGCTGTTTTCACATAAAGAATATACCAGAGTGACCCTGGAAAAGAATTCACATTGGGTTTTAGATATGTGAGCTGGGAGGGTGCCGATTTTTCCCAAGTCTTAATTTACACAGTTGTACAATAGGGGTCCTAACATCATACTTTGACATTGTTTTAGGATTTGAATCAGAAAAGTGATAGTGAAAAGGCTTTGACAGACCCAGGCCTGTCACTGAGTCCATAAATAATTACAAGTTATTTGTCTTTATATGAAAGTTGTGTGTGCATTTTAGCGCATGAAGAGTTGTAGTTCAAACAATGCTGACTGACAAGATTTGCTCTGGGTCTTGCTACAGAATAAAAGCCTTCAGAAGCAGGAGGGAGCCCATCTCTGTCCAGACTCTCTATTTAAAGGGGCATGATGGGACAACAGCTGTCGAGGCTGTGCTTGACTGGGAATCTGGCAAACTGCTTAGTATTCTCCTGAACAAGAGATGGAAAGATCTTGTAGTGTGCTCTGTCTGGGGTCTGCAGGAGATGGAAAGATTGCCCGATTTGTTATATTTATTGGAGATATTATTATTTGTTTTATGCCATGTGGAAGGAAGGCCAGAGCTATAATCTATTGATCATTTAGTTTTATGAAGTTCTCAAATGGGTGATCTGGTATTTTTCTGACAGAGAGGCTATGGTTCTTGAACACCAGTAATAAGGTTGTCATGTAATTTTCTTCTCAGCCTTTTTATAGCTTTTTATCACTTTGCTGATATTACCTCTCCCCATCCTCACCTCGCCTCTTGCAACTGACTTTTTATTTTATTTTTTCTTCTAGGGCTATATTTAGGATGAGCTTGTTCATTCTACAAAATTTGTCCTATGTGTTTACAGAGTGACCCACCTTAGCCTTCCTGTTTCATCCTGAGATGCAGTCTACTTGCAGCCGTTATTGTGAAGTCCTTGCAGGAAACACCAGAGTTAAACTGGGGGAGAAATAGGTCAGGGAGGCAAGGACCAAATGTTCATTCTGCAGCCACAACCTGAGCAGATGGATAACAGGATGGGGTGCCCCTCTTTGTGGGCCTGGTTTTCTGTGGACTCTTTCTGGATCTCCTGAGATTCATGTTCCTTCAAGAGCCCAAAGTGCTGTGCACAGAGAAACACAGAGAGCGGTGTCTTTCTAACAAAAGGACTAAGGTCATTGCCCTATGCTTGGTCTTTATGCTGAGAATGAAAAGTGAGAAACATCCTCCCGCCCCCTTATTTATCTAGGAGTGTGCTAAAGAATATAGAATCCCATCGGGAAATCCTGCCATAAAGCTCTGCTTTCCATAGGTGACAAATGAGTTGTATTGCCCAATTGTCACTAGTCGGTGCCATCTAGATGAAATTCTTTTTTGCCTACATGCCAGGGGATCAGTTGAGAAAGGTGGATCCAAGGCATTCCTAGGTTAGTTTATGCCTTTTCTCCAAGGAACACCAAGTGAAGGGAGAGAAGCTGTTAAAGCACAAAAACAAAAAGATAAGTGCACCCTTAAGGACTACCCTGGAATGTGTGTAAAGGCAGCAGAAAAACTAGTGTTGGCAGCTAGTGCCCAGGCTAGCGAAGAGTTAAGTGCTGAGTGCCGGCAGGAGGCCAGTGTGATAGCTGGGGAACAACTGCCCAATGTCTTTCCACAGGGCTGCTTAGCAGAGCTTCATTACAGCTGTAATTGTGCCTGCACCGGCACACCACGCGGAGGGAGCGCTCACAGTAAAGGTATGATCGTGTTGCCCGCTGCCATGCCAATTACTGGATATTAATGGCAGGATGGCATGCATATGCCGGAGCTGGGAAGCAGAAGGTTAATAGATGAACAGCACCAGAAGAGCCCATTTATCAGTTTCTATTTATCTCTCCTTGGGAGGTGGCAGGTTTACAGTAAATACCTTCTGTCCTCCTAATTTCCTAATGATGGGGATAATGATGGAGAATGGTGAAGTCATTAACTGGGACAGGCTCTGTGCATCACTCTGTCAACCACATCTCCCCAAGACCTGCAATGAGAAGTGATGGGCCCCAGCTGTTCACTAGAACCCAAGCCCCTCCTGCAGTCCCTTCCGCCCTCCACTGCAGGCTGGAGAAACAGCTCCCCAGATGAGGAGAAGGGAGGCCAGGAGGACAGTGGAGAATGAGGGAAGGGGTGCAGGACTCTCTGACCAGGAATATGGCTTTTCCCCTTGCACAAAATCTGGAAGAAGTTGTCTTGACACATGCTAGAATGTGTCACAGAGATGCCAGAGCTACCAGGAAGTAGATGTAGAATTGGATAATCAGTCAGAAATGGAAGTGACTGTGATGGGGGGGGGGGAGATGGGAAGATTTTACCAAATGTTCACTTCAAAAGCCAGGAGGAATTTAAATAATATATGGTCCATTTTCTTACCTCACTACTAAATGGAACTAAAGATACTGGAGAAAAGCCTTTATACAAGCAAACATTTTGACTTTAAAATCTTGAAGACAAAGTAAAATGACAGTTTTCTTTGGATGTACTTCTTTTCCTAACAATGATCATAAGGTACTGCTTCAGTACCTTTAAAGATATTTAAAGAATCTTTCAACTGTTGTTACTGCCTAATAGTACCTTGGCTTTTGCTTCAGTAGTTTATAGAGCTCTTGAAAAAACCATGATCTTGTTTTCTCTCTTTACTGGGGATCCCATTAACTATTCCCAGAATTTGCTTTCTTCCACTTGAAGCAAGCTGTTATTTTCCTTATATGTGTTGTAGTTATTTTATAAGCAAATAATAGAGAATTATTTAGGCCAAAAAAGGGCAGAACATGAATGTATATCTTAGTGACATGAGTTGTCTCAAGATCAGGCATGAAGGTAAGCCGTGGTAGCACACTGGAAAGAACATCGATATGTCTCTCTCTCTCTCTCTCTGTGCCCTTTCTTCCCTTCCCATTTCTCTTCCTCTCTGCTTTTTGCTTATCTTGCTACTCTCTATCCACTTAGTATTTTTCACTTCTACAAATTCACTCTCCATTCAGCTCAGAACATAAGTGAAACACAGAGCTGCTTATAATATCTAGCTTTCTGATTTTATATTCACACCTTGAAGAGAGACCACATCAAGCAGTCTTTCTCTATGTGTTTCTCTCTTCTATTTCAAAGCTGGAGCTTTGGTGCAGTTTATTCTCCTGCATCCAGCACTCTGGGCTCAGTGGACACATGTGAGCATTAGGTATGGGCCCCCAGAAGAAAGGAAACTGAGCCATGAAGACTGCTTATTAAGTGCTCGCTATATGCTAGGCCCAACACAGCTACCTGCTTACTTGGTTCTTAGAGGTAGGAAACAGGGAGGTCATATTCCTGTGAGGTCACATCTCTTGGGAAATTCAATAACACTAAGGAATTTCCAACATCACACCTGAGTAAAATCCTCCTTTCTTTTATTCACTGGCCCTGTGATCACTTTCACTGTCTTATGATATCGGTTTTGTAACTGGGATGATAATAATGGCACTTTCCAAATTGGGGAGACACGAGAACAAATGAGACATGGTGTATAAAGTGCCGACAGCACTCCACAGAAAGCCCCTCTATGTGTGTTAGCTATCACAGTTGTCAGCATGAATTTTCAGTTTGATATATTTTTTTTCTCCCAAGATGAATCAGTCATTTTTAGCAAACATGTTCTCAGAAGTGACTACTGTGGTAAACCTACCTGCTATTCAGGATGCTCAGCTAGGAAGCCATGTGGGGACGGCAGTGGGGTGGAAGGGGAAAGTTCAGAGATGGCCTCTTTGAGGAGGCACGTGTACCCTGAGGCCTGTGGAAGGGCTTCAGTGTGAATGGTGAGAAGGGTTGGCCCCGGAGGGACTAATGTGTTAAAAAATCCCTGCCACCAGAAGACACTTCCCACTTTGGCTCAGTGTCATAGTAGACTTAAACTTTTTTTTTTTTTTTTTTTTTTTTTTTTTTTTTTTTTTTTTTTTTTTTTTTTTTTTTTTTTTTTTTTTTTTGCGGTACTGAGGATTGAACTTAGGACCTTGTGCTTGCCAGCCAAGCCTCTGTTCTACTGAGCTATCTCCCTGGCCCTTAAGCAATTCTTTTATAATTGGTGGAAAAGTTTGATCTTAAGGCCTAAGAAATCATTATGAGAACGTGAAGAAATCTGTTGAGTTTCCCTTCCAACAATGAAAGTATATCAGTTCTTCTATGATTATCTCTTCTCTCTCCTTTTCCCCTGGCCCTCCATCTCAGTATTTTCATAGCTGTGATTTGAATAACTGCTAGAAGGTATATTTTTGAAAATTTGTTTAAGTCTCAGGTTTCCTTTCTCTTTCTTTTTTTTTTTTTTAAGTACTGTGTCAGATGCTGGAGAAAATAAAACAATACTTTGTTTCATGAGATTTTATGTTGTTTCTAATGTTTTAAAAATTAAAGTCCTTAAAAAGTAAAAACAAAACAAAACAAAACAGAAAATAGTCATTGAGAGTTAGTAGATTTAGAAGAGGCATTAAAGCCAGTCTTGTCCAGATCTTGCATTGCAGCCAAGACCACTGGGGCAGAGAGCTGGAGAAGCTCCACTTTGCCCGGTCTTCGGACAGAACCACTGCACAGCTCTCTGGAAGACCATGCTCTCTGATGTCTCTGCTGTAGTGCAGACACCACTAGTATGGAAGCTTCAGGAGGCCAACCTGATATGCATTTGTGAGTGGGAGAAAAGGCTATTTTGAGGATAGTTTCTTCCAATACGTGTCAGAACATCATTTTCAAGCCTAAAGGTTAGGAGAAAGGGTTATGGGGAAAACAGGACAAGACTTGTGAGAAACACAGACAAAGGTTGCCTGTGACTAGAACTAGACCATAATAGAGGTAAAATAAGGGGCTATATATTCCTTGTTCAGTCACTGAGTATAATCTCACAGTGAAATAGCTAAACACAAGGTGCATTGAAGCTGGGTAGTTACTTTCAATGTGTTTGTTGTCTGTCTGGTTCACTTTTTTCTTTACAACCAACAGTTGCTGTTATGTAGTATCTGTTCAATAATATTTACCTAGCAAATTATCACTTGTGGGAATAAGAGTCCAGGTAAAAAGAACAGAAAATAAGGTCTCTGCGAGTTTGGGAAGTGCTTACTGTAGGTATAATCATCTGGGGGACACTTCACAGAAAACAGGAGCTTGAAATGGTAAGAAGGGGACCACCAAGCCTTGTGGAGGGTAGAAGCTGCTCAGGTGGGGGCAGAAAGAGGACAAACAGGCCAAGAAGGTGAGCATTGGCCAGGTGTGTTCCTGGAACATGGAGAAGATCAGTATGGTTCTTTTTTTCCACTTGGAATCCTACGAACTACATTGTTTATAATTTTAGTAAGATTCTTGGAGGGCCTTGCTGTCCTGACTGGCCATGGAACCAAAGATAACCTTTGACATGTGGGGGCTTTAGAAATGACAGTGACATCTTCGATCCTCACTGAAGCTGTTCTTCTGGGCCACTCATCCAGAGGAAATCAGAGGCAAAGGAGGCCTGAGACATGAGGCAGAGAGGGGCTTCCTGTACAGCGTGGGCTCCTGTGCAGCCCACCTGTTTCCACCTCTGATCCCACGCCAGTGTTGGGTTCCTGTGCCACAGATGCACCAACTTGTATGAAGAAAAAGTTATTAGACATTGATTGAAGTTCTGATAATAACTGAAGATATTAGAATGTGATTTTGAGATAAAATCTTACATAAGGGTTGGAAGAAAAATTGAAATAGTTTCAAAGAAGTTGGAGAATTAGAGCAATTTTTCTAAGAATTTAATGTTCTTAGACTTGATGTTGATATCTGTTCACATCTTCCTTAAATATAGCACATTCCTGATGCTAAGGTATTTTTGACAAGTGATGGGAATGGGAAAACTGTCTTCAAATATCATTTATATACTCCCTGGGTACTCACATATTGGAAACCTGTGTAAGGGACTCTGGGCTAAGGAGCACTTAAAATTTAGAGTTAAATCTCTATCCTTAGAGAATATGAAGGGTGCTCCTTGCTCTGGTTCCTTTATCTTATAATGTATGGGCCATGGAAATGCTACATGGAAATGTTTGTATTTAAAAATTCCAGACTGCTTTCAGAGCAAAATTAACCATGACTAAGCTACAACTGGGCGCATTCGCTCCTTTAGCAGTCAGCTCCTGTGTTTGAAGCATCAAGTGTGACGTAAATCAAGATGTACAGTAACAAAGATGGTATAAAACATCTGTGAATGCTAAATAAGGAGAAATCACATTAGCCACTAAGCCGACACTGTGTATGATAATTTAGATAAAGGCAGAAGATATCTAGGAACACACAAGAGTGGAAACACTTTAATCCCAGTGCAAATACCACAATAATATATAGAAGGAGCTCTCTCTCTCTCAGTCTCTCTCTCTCTCTCTCAGTCTCTGTCTCTGTCTGTGTCTATCTCTCTCTCTGTCTCTGTCTCTCTATCTCTCTCAGCAGATAAGGGATAGTTAAACAAATGGAATGACGTCATTTTCTATGAAGATAAGCATACTTTTTTGAAAGCAAGAAAGGTAAAAAATAATTTCTTGAAGGTAATTCCTGGCAAATGAGCCTCTGAGTGTCTGAGTCGTCACGTGATGCCCTTGTGGGGCCTCCGGGAGCAATTTGGTATTTCTGGACACAACTTTCTCATCTAGAATTCTGGACTATGATCAGCTTTAAAGAAGGAGAAGCATTTCAAAATGCCCTATGGAAAGTGGAGCTGTTCTCAGACATGGCCACTGTAAGTACTTTTTGGCAAATAACTTACACTCCAAGTACAATAATGTCTTTAGTTAATATAAATAGCCAGCGATGTTTGACCGTGTGCATCACAGGACAGTAAGAGAAATTTCCCAGTTATCATGGTCTCTGCACGAGGAACCACTCAGTTGGTCAGGTAGCCTTGGATATCACAGATGCAGAGTCATGATATGAGTGAGGCAGGTCTCCTTCTTTTGTCCTCAAAATCTTAAACCACCTTATTTCAAAAAAAATTGTACTTGTAGATGGCCATTTGTTTCATTGATAATTTCTACTGTATAAAATGAGAATATTTTCATTACTCTTGGTATATCAGCTTGTTCTTTTCCTTTCTCCCATTAACAATAAAAACCCATGCAGTTTCAACCATTATCATTTTTCTCCTGGTAAACCACGTGTGACATGGAGACCTTGAAACTGGGAGTTCTGACCACAGTGCTCAATAGACTGTGCATAGAGCTTTTTCAGAGGTAACTACTGTTAAAAAAAAAAAAAAATCAGCTCCCTTGTGATTCCTCTTCCTTATATTTTTCTCATGCTCTTTTTTATACCTCGGATGTAATGTGAGCTCACATGAATTTAGCCAAAGGCTTTTTTGCACGACAACAGAAAGGATGTGTAAAGCTCTCATTGTGTGCTAGCTTTGTCTTTACCCTTCACCAGCTGCTTGTTCTGCAGTAGCACATGGGGGTACTTACCTGAAGGAAAATGTTCTCACTGCTGAGCTAGTTTGTTCCTGTTTCATAATCTTTTTTTTTTTTTTTAATATGGTTCATTTTTATACAGAGACATTTGGTCCTTATGAGTTGATAACTGATACTATAAAATGAGAAGAGCATCAAATGATAATGTTTTGCTTGTACTAATTGGTTTCATAAGCAAGTAAGAATGCATGGTTTTACCTGAGGTTTTGGCCTCAAGTCTTGTGACGTTAAATAACACTATCTGATTATTAATGTGGAGATAGTGCCTAAAATTCAATTATGGAATTAAGTTTAAAACATGTTCAAAGACCAGTTTGTATGTGTGTGTGTATATATTAGTTCAGGGTTCTCCAGAAACTGGGCATATATGTACAGAAGGCTTGTCCATATCTGACCCACACAGTTGAGGAGGCATGGTTAGTCTAGGATCTGATGGGAGAGCCTGTGAAACTGGAGACAGGAACGATGGTGCTGCCTGCGACTACAGTATGGATGCTGTCAGGATCTACTTTCTACAGAGAAATCAGTCTTTTCTCTGTTCAGGCCCTCAACTGATGGCATGAGGCACACTCACATTGTAGAGGGGATATTGCTTTACTCAAGCTCCACACATTTAAATGGTAATCTCATTAAAAAAAAAACAAAACAAAAAACCTTCATAGGTTTCATAGAAGCATTGAACATGATGTTTGACCAAATAATTGGGTACGATGGCCTGGCCAAGTAAACAAAAACTAACTATCACATGGCGATGGCCGTGACCCATCCACGTGGCTGACACTGACAAAGGGTCTACAAAGTGTGGTACAAGGTTACAGGGTAAATCCTGAGGGGACTTGACTGACCTCATCAGATACAAAAGTTACATTTCTTGTTATATAGGTCTTGCTTTATCTTGGTTTTAACCATCTAGCAGAAAAGTACACAAACGAGGTATAAAAAGTAAAGCCATATTAATAGGCTGAGCTGTAAAAGGCTCAAGTCAAGAGCTTCTGACATTGCCAGTTCTATGGATAAACCACTACTATTATGGACTGCTGGATTATATTGGATTATTTTGCTGAATTCACATACCTACAATATTTAAATGACAATAGAAAACCCTTCTCTGAAAAAACTAGACAAAAAATGGGGACACAAATGAATGACTATTTTGTATCTGTGTGTTCAAAATAGGATAGATATGCAGCCACTTTCTCTCAATTCAGTAGAAAGATTTATGCTAATAGTATTTGTGGACAGGAAGGATATCATGTCTGCATCTTGTACTATGAATAACCACTCAGAAGACAATATGTAATGTTGTCCTAATTATTGAAACTGCCCTACCAATCAGTTTTGAAACTGTCTCATTGCTATTTGTTTCTCAATAAAATTATTTAAAAAATTAACTATCTCATGAATATATATATATATATATATATATATATATATATATATATTCTGTTAATGTTGTATCAGCAACACCCAAAATTGAGTTTCACTCAGAAAATTTGCAAACACTCAGAAAGTCACCAGGAAAAGCAGTGCTTTTATTTTCCTTAAATGTCCCAAGGAGAAGAGATTATAATTTTATTTTAGGAGAAAAGCTTACACATATAATCAGGAAGTCTTGCATTAAGTCTTCTTGGTATTAAAAAGCAAAAATAGTTACTTAAAGATAGTAGTTACTTAAATAGTAATTTAGATTTCTGCCTTCAGGTAATAAATTAGGTTGTTGTCACAAAGACAGAACTTTAAAAATCACTTTTGTAATCACAAAATATGAACCCTGTTATGTACATAGATACATGCGAGTGTGCTTTGTATTTGTATGAGATCTTAAAACTTTTGCCAAGGCATTATGTGTCTATAAAGAAAGTTTTAGCCATAAGTAGTGGTGCCCATCTGAAATTCCAGCTACCTGGGGGCAGTTTAGGCAAGAGAATTACAGGCTTGCAACCAGGTGTGGAAACTAAAGGAGACACTGTCTCAAAATAAAATGATTTGGGGTGTAGCTCTGTAGTAAAATGTTCTGAGTTCAATCTCCAGTTCCAGAAAGAATGAAGGAAGGAAAGGCAAAACAAAGTGAAAAGAGTTTTTTTAAAAAAAAATCAGGTCATTTTTCTTTCTTTTGGAAGTATATGAAGAAATGATGGAACTGGATTTGGGTAGGAGACATCTCACCAGTTACGTCCTTAGTTCTCTCTCCCTGCCCTCCACCTTTGTCCTTCCTTCTCTCCCCTCTCCTCCTCTCCTTCTCCCCTTCCCATACCCCCTTATTACTGCAGTCTGGAGGACATAGACCAGTGCCCTCCATGCTAGGCAAGCGCTGTCACTGAGGTCGGGCCTCCTTTTTCTCAATCTTATTCTAAATGCAAGTGGAAGACACTGAAAGGCTTTTCACAAAATGTGTTTGCTGTGATCATTTAAAGTTGGTGCTTGAGGGCCAGGGAGATAGTTCCATGGCATAAGCACATGCATGGCAAGCACAAGACTCTGAGTTTGTTCCCTGGTCCTATAAGAAAAAAAAGTGAGCAAAGTTGGCAACTCATGATATGATAGTTTTAAGAGTATGGGATTTGGGTGTGAACACATTCTGTGGGATCATTTTTGGTAGAGTGGTAGCAGTTATCTAACATAAGTACAAGGGGGATGTTGCTGTAGCTGGATGTTAGGAGAGGTGCTAAGCCACTCTTTCCTATGCCTGAGCTTTGAATTTTACAAATAAGCCCTAATATAGCAATTTTACAGGCAGTGGTATATTTACACTTTGTCATATTAATACTCACTGCATCTTTTTAAAGCTGTAGCCATGGAGTCACTGCTCACGTACAGTACAGATGGACACTCGGTGTTTCTCTTCCAAAGATCATTACACAAGTGCTTCCTTATTTTTTCCTATTCTTTGTCTGCACAATGATAGGACATTTGGGAGCCTTTTGGGTGAAGCAGAGGAATGAGAGACAATGCCGATGATGCTGTAACAGAATTGCTCTTCGTAAGGAAAGGGGAGAGAAAGTTGCTGTATTTGTTTGGGCTCTGCATCAAGCAGAAACGGAGGGCAAATGCAATGACAAGAGCAGACTATTTCCCCTAGGGGATGACAAGAGTTACTTCATGGCATTTTTTAATTTGTGTGTATTTCTTTAAGTTAAATTTTTGTGACTTCAAGTGAAGAAATAAAAAATTTGTATTTCACCTTTTAAAAAACTGTGCTATTTTTAAGTTCGCAATTTAATGGCTTGTATGTCATTCTGTGTGTCTGTGTTGTAATCCATAGTATAGCCACACTGTTCCAACTCTTCTGGTCCTAGGTCCTCCATTTTCACACCCCTACGTATGGAGATGAAGCATGCAGGGAGCTGTCGAATTCCACCTGCAGCTGCGATGTCACCTGTGCTCTGAGTCCAAGCCAGGCACCTCCAGGCAGCTGCAGGGGGACTCGCTATTTGTGTGCCTGGGGTTTGGAACAGAAAGTTAAACATGAATTCTGAAAGAGTTTCCTTCAGTCCTCAGGAAGTTGAAAGAAGGAATCACACACAGACACACACACAGACACACACACACACACACACACACACACACACACACACACACACACACACACTGTGCTCATGATTGACTGTAGTGAACAGGAAGGAGACCGGAGACCATAAGGTGGTTTCCATTAAGGGGGAATTTTACTCTAGGGGCACATTATAGTTAAGTTTCTTGTTTCACAGTCTCCTAGTTTATTAGTCTCTGACCTTGTGCTGCTGATTTGCAGCTGTGTAACCCACTGCTGCTCCTGTGTCCTATTTTGCCTGTTTGAAAAAGTGGTAGGATAAACTTATGCTACAAATTTTATACTAAAATAAGGGCTTCCATTAGGATGTAAGTTTTCCACTTCATTCTGTGGCCAGTATTAGACTGATGGCTGAAAACTATGTATCTGTTAAGTCTTATCTGCTGATATGCTCACAATTTTATCACATATTCCACATAAAAAATTTACATGCCAATATTTTGAAATATCTTCAGTGAAGTCATTTCATATTTTCTGAATTAATCTTTAAAGAAATCCTAAGCTAGGCAAATCCCAACTTTAGGAACAAAACTAAAGATCAGAGAATCAAATGACTTACCTAGAATCACGAGTATAACTGCTGGGGGCAGGGATTGGCCTTTGCATGCGAGATTAGTGGCCACAGACCCATCGCTGTTTCCTTCCCTTGCCCTGGACGCTAAACTCATCATTTGTGCAGCGTCACATGAAGGGATAACGAGGCACAGTGCAATCGGGAGACTGCATAAATGTTTATTTTTAAGGTATTAAAACATCCCGTTGTATATTCATGGTGCAATTAAGTTCCTGGGCAGGCCAAAGGGTGAGAGTGTTTAAATGAGTCTTTCTCTATCTCCCCTTATCAACTTGACTAATAGGCGGAGCACAGAGCAGTGACTAAGTTCATTCCGTGTGATCAGAGGAGGAAGGAATCATGTCCGCCATGGTTAATGCAGCTTTCAATTTACGGTGACATTTTCTGAAACATCCTGCAATATTTGGCCAAGTAAAATGAGAGATTGTTCCCCAATTAACCAGAAGATCAAAGAGTGAAGATTAAGGAGGGAAGTGTTGTCTTTTCAATTTTTTTTTTTTTTTTAAGAAGCAAAATGTTTGGAAAGTCAGGCTGTGCGTGAGCTGACCTCCACCACTTTGAGTATTCAGCTTGACTAATGAGCACTTCCTTCACCCATCTAATGGGTGTATTTACATGTGGGGGAGAAGAAGAAAACGCTTCCTGGTAACTGCAGCCAATAGCAGCTGTGTGAGGATGTGAAATCATTTCTGTTACCCGTTTTACTTTTAAAAATCTAAGTCAGTAAGCAATAAGTAAATTCATACTTATTGTTTTACTTTTACTTTAGGGCAGTACCTGGGTTTTTGAGTTCAGGGCCTTTGCAGTAGCCCTTTTTATTTATTATTATAAATATTATTTTTTATTTGAGACAAAGTCTTAAGTCACTAAGTTGCCCAGGCTGAACTCCAACAATCAAATTCCAACAGTTCTGGGATTAGAACCATATCTGGCTAAAACTATGTTTCTTACTATTGTAATATTATAAAATATTTTGGGTTTATTCACATAATTAAAGATTCAATAAATATTTATTGAGTCCATACTATGTCTTGTTCTCCATTGAAAGAACAGTAGGCACAGTACAGCACAGCATTTTGGTGGCATCTAAATCTTGCTACATGCTGTAGAATTTTTTCACTTTGAACATATAATTTGGAACCTACAACTGCAACTATAAAGATCCTAGCACCATCTCATGAAACATGTCAGTGCTCTCCATGTGGAGAAAGTGAGTAGCTGTAAAATGTTACTTCACAAGATGGTTGTTAGGGGCATTACTCACCTCCAGGCCTTGCCAGTGTTTTCTGCATATGTCGTGTCACTCTCAAAAAAAATGAAACTGTGTTGGCATTGCATATAATTTTAGGGAACTGAAATGCAAGAAACACATTCTTTGAGGATTAAACTATTTACAGCTTCTAAATTGTTAAGTGCTTGCTATTTAGAGGGCAAATATAGTGTAGTTAGAAATAGGTCTAAAAAGATACAGTCTTAATAATTGCTTTTTTTGGTGACTTCTGTGGAAACCACAGGCCTTATTCTTGATTAAGAAGGATTTCATGGTCCAATATGTTAAAGCACTCAAAATTACAGCTTCTTTGTGGGAGATTTTTTCATGCATTCATATATTAGTGTTTTAATGAGTTCTAAAATTTGCAAACTTCATTAATACAGTATTTTTCAAAAGGTAAGTGACAGCAATACTTTTCCCCACCATGTACCAACAATTAGCATCTTGTAAGAATCTTTTCTCTATAAAAAATAACTCTGGACCATTGTAGAAAGGAAATTTTGCTGAACTGCTATCTTCTTATGCATTCTGATAGCCCGAGGGAGTACCCACCTACACTGTGTATAATTGGCTTTTATTCTCTTGTGGCCGTGCCTTTTCTGCTCTTGAAAGTACAGATCTGCTCAGCCTCCCCTTGCTACTGAGCAGTTTGTTTTCTTCCTAAATAAAACCCAACTCACTGTATCCTACCAAATTTCATTTGTTGGTAGCATACATAGTCTTCTAGCATTTTAGGCTTATTTTAAAGTTCTATTGTGCCAATTTAGTATTTATGGTTTTTGGTTTTCCTTAAATGAATATTAAGGTGTATCACATACTGAATTTTATCTTTCACATTTTAAAATTTTATCCCTTGACAAAAACATTAAGGACTCAAAACATTGTTCAAGTTTCCGCGTTGTTTGCATTTTTGCTAAGAGCTGTAAGACAGGGCTTGCGCTTCTTATTTAGAATCCAGATGGTTCTGTGACTATGCACAAACATCTGAGACTGGTCTGGGCACACCAAAGCCCACAGAGAACCTTTGCGTAGGAAGTGAGTTCCTACAACTTGTTTTGAGAAAGTCCATGTTGCATTAATATAGGTGCTAGTTTTAAGTCAATGCTGTAGTGATTTCTTCAAATTGCAAATACAGATTTGAGAATAATCCTTCTAATGCAAGAGGATTGTAAATAAACAGTTGCAGTGACACTGCTTGGGACTCTTAAGGTTAGTAGTATACAGGAAACTGAAGTCACTAAAAAGTGTACCTAAAATAAAATTAATGACACATCATGGGAAATAGAGAACAGGGTAGCTTTTTCTTCCAAGAAACTAAACTCAAACATGAAGCTTTAGTGAGGGATATAGAACTTCTCTGGTGGGTCTCCTTACTCAGAACTGTACGGGCACAGAATGGTTTCCAGCCACTGGCTTTATCTGCTGGGTAGAGGAGAAGAACAATCTATTGTTTTCTTTGGGGTCCTAATTTATGCATGGCTAGGTAGGCTCCCTGAGTCTAGGACAATGAGTGAAATTCTGAAAGAATGGCTGTCTGCTAGCAATGCTGCACAAGTTTTATCCTTACTCTTTTCCCCTAGCTTTTAAACTGAAAAATTTCTTCTGTCGAAATGAGTATGTATATTTCTAAAAGAGAAATAGGAGCTACTATATAAATTAATTTTGTATATGTAACATAGATGTTTATTGTAACTTAAACCCAGCGGTTTGTCAAGTCAAATCAACTAGTTGTAAAAAGAAAAATATTTGCTTTCATAGTTCACAATATTAACTATGTATTTTTAAAACTTTTGAATATCTTTTGAGTGTTTACTACAGTGAAAAAGCTGTACATAATTTTTTTGTAGGGTTTAATTTTTGTAACAGTTTTGTGTGTCTGATTTTGATTTTTAATTGGAAAATTGAGTCACATATTGCATTTTATATGGCTAATGTAAGAGATTTTTCCTTCACTTTTGGTGTTCCCTCTTGTATTATTCTACAATCAGTAGAGCATTACAGTCATTTCATGTGTTATACATGGGCCACCATGTTCAACAAAACAGTCTATTTAATTTCCTTACTAAAGAAACCAGCTATATATTCAAATAAAGTCACAAGTCTTTCACAGAACATACAAAGCCAAGCCAGCTGTCCTCCTCACCATTTCCTCTAATGCAGTACCTTCCTTCCCGTAATTCACATGTACGGGTCTTTTATTTGGGCTTTGAAAGTTAATGACTGGTAAAGATGGGAGAGAAATACTGTATATCTTGAAAAATAACTGAAGTGTCAAATGGTGATACATTCAAAGCACTATTTGAAAGGAGGCTGAGATGTTCGGGAATTCAGAATTGGGAATTTCCTAGATGATCTTCAAACTATTTGGGGGAAGTTGCTATTTTAATGGATAAATAATTCCATTCATTTAAAAAAAAAAACCAGACATGTTATTTTTTTAAAAAGCTGTTCCTATGTCTTTCCTCAGCAATTAAAAGTCTCTCATTTTGTAGATGTGGCTTTAATTTGAAGCAATATGGTATTCTCTTTTTTTCCCTCTCCATTCTAACTAAACAAACTCTGTAAGAATTAGCTTTGAGTTATTCCATCTGTGGACTTTTAATTTTGTCATAAAAACACAGAAGCCTGGCAGGGAACTCTTTCCAACTGGCTACATGTATCATCTTGTCTGAAAGCTGGTTAAGTAAGTATGGCATTTAGAATGAAATAAAAAAACTTCATTTATGGAACTAGTTCACACGACGTGTTTGCCCACTTCTTTGACCATCTGTTCGTGTTGACAACCACCGCCCCACATTGTGCCAAAGTGCCCTTGGCTATTAAAAACAGTGTTTTGTGTGTGAGTAGTGTGTGTGTCCTCACACATGCATGTGTTTTGGGGGTGCCATTTTCTTGGGAAATGTCTTGTTAAAGGTCGTGAATGATCCATGTGGAGATATTTCAGGTCATTTACTGTTCAGGCAATATTACATTGAAAATGCTGTAGCCCTCCTTATTTTTAAAGATGCCTTTCATCCCCTGACATTCAAAAATTTCCTTAAGACTATGACTATATTATCAAGATACCTGTTCAGTTTGTCCATAGGGGTAATGATATGTGTTGAAGGTGAATCCAAATACAAGTCTAAGTATCTCTGAGTACAGCAATCCTTGGGAATGACTCAGGAACTGTAAGCTGTTGGCAAGATTCCTCCTGCCAACAGGAATATCAGAGTTGACATTTAACTCACCAGAGGATCTGGAACTCTTCTTTCATAGTTGACAGTGTAAATAAAGTCTTTGAAGCAAAATGGCCTCATGGGAGAAGAGGGACTGTGGTACATGGACCGTCAATCTGGTATCATTGGCTTTGAACAATTATTTCTTCGAGGTTTTAAACAACTACTTATCAAAAGCAAATCACATCCAATTTTCCAGCATTGAGTTGGAGAAGAGACATTTCTTTGCTATAGTAAAAACTGTAATTATAGTGGGACAGAGGAAATGCATGTGATAGGATAGACAAGGAGACCAAGAAATGGATTTTGTCAAGGGGAGCTAAAACTTGTACAGGCATCTGTGGGTGGAGGTGCAATGGGTGACAGGCACCATTTCAGTTCTGCAGGCTTCGTGTGGTATGACCTTTATCTCCCCTCTCCTCAAAGCTCCTAAATTATCTAGGGTGTGTGTGTGGGCAACTCAAGCTGCCCTCCATTCCCTCAGCACTGAGGGAGCGTAATGAGCGCAGCAGGTGGCTGCCAGCAACGGAGTGTGCCGGCTGATGGGCAGGTTAGTTGCGTGGTCTGGGAACTGGTACAACACACCGTCACAGAACCACTTTAGAGAAGGTTGAGCGTGTGTCCCCTTGTCCAACTCTGTTCTGTAATTATTATTTTAAATATTACATTTTAATCCTCCAAGACTGTGATGATTTTCCCCCACTTGGTTTGTCAGCTCTACAAATAGGTTTGTTTTTCTCTCCAATAATTCCCCATGTTTTACCACCAGTTGCCTTAGAATCCTTTCTGTGAGCCTGGGTTGGAGCTGAATAACAAATATTCTTTCTGACGGCTGTAAAGTGAGGCCAACAAACATCCAGAGGAGGGTGTCCCATGCCAGCTAGTACATCCAGCTGCACATGCATCGCACATGCAGGGAGCTACATGTCATGGCCCTCTGCTGCTCAGGTCACAGCTACTTGTTGAATAACTCAGCCTGCAGGCATTACAGGTTGTACCAGCACTTCTGGTTATTCCAGACAAATAACAAATCACAAAACTTACAAAAAGAAAAGTAACATTTTAGTTCTTTCTCTTTAAATGTTGAACACAACAGTTCTGAAGTACTGTATAGATGTGAATAATTTCTGTTCAGTGTTTAGGTGTAGGAACTCTCTTCCTCTGGCCACGTCATTTGATGGCATGTACTATTTTTTGTGTTTATTGGATTTTGAAGGTGTATTTACTTTTTTAACCTCCACTCTTTAAAGTGTAGCCTATTTGATGCATCTTTAGCAAATTAGTTTTATTTCTTCTGACAGTAAATGCTTAGAAATGCTTGTGAGAAATTCCATTAATAAGACCTTCAGTTTTTGTTTGTTTTGACAGAACTGGGGACTGAACTCAAGCTCTTGCACTTGCCAGGCAAGCATTTATTCCACTGAGCCATCTCCCCGGCCCCAAGACCTTCAGTTTTATATTTATTTATTTATTTATTTATAAACTTTCTGCAAAGCTTTATTCCAGAGGGGCTCAGTCCTTCTTGGCAGCTGCCTTCCTCATGGCGGCCAGCACGTTGCTCAGCTCCTCACTCTTCCTTTTGGCGTGGATTTGCGTCCCCACCCTTTTCTTGATGAACTTGAGGGCACGCTTGTCCTTGGAGACCTTGAGCGGCTCCATGGCGCGGCGCTCATAGGGGGCAAAGCCACACACCTCCTGGATCATGTCCCGCAAACTTGGTGTGTTTGGTGAGACGTCCGTGATGGCGGCTGTGCCTCGGCTTGCTCACATTCTTAGTCACCTTGTGGCCCTTATTGAGGCCCACGGCCATGGAATAGCGGAGGGCCATGGCTACTCTTCTTCAATGGTTGCTGTGGCGGAAAGAAGACCTTCAGTTTTAAAGGTGGGTTGTTTATGTGCTCAGTTGTGATGAATTTTCTCCCTTTTCTTTCAATTTCCTTACCTCCATTTTTATTGATTGGCAATTTTTTATTTGAGAAACAGATAGCAATGGGACAGAAAACTGATTAGTGAGACAGTTTCAATAATTAATACATTGCATACTGTTGTTTTCATAATGGTTATTTATAGTACAACAGACAGACATGATATCCTGCCCAAACACTATTAGTACAAATCTTTCTGCTCATTGAGTTAAGAGAAAGTAGCTGTATATCTATCTTAACTATTTTGCATATACAGAAACAAAATGGTCCTTCATATTTGGCTGCATTCAGAACACTACAAAGTTACAGAAATGCCAAGTTGCAGGTAAAACAATAAAAGTGAATTTGTTGAGTGCAAGTAAACAGTGTTAAGATAGCAATGTTAATGTACAAACTTTTATTTTAAAAAAGCAGTCATAATTGTCAATGATGAAAATGTCTACTTTTCACAGATGAAAGCTTAACCTACTGTTATTCTTATGATTCATCTCTTGGCACATTTTATTTTTGCATTGTAAATTCTTAGGAAATGTTTAATGAGCAGATGAGTAAATGGTTTGCTATTGTGATAAAATCATATCAATAGAAGTAAATAGGAGCTGGGCTTGGGTTTGTAAAATGAGCCTTAGGGAACAATCATAAACATTAGTGCTTTGATTTGTTTTCCCTGACTAGAGATATTTTCTCCAAAAAACAGATTTTGGATTGCATACCTATACTGGAAAAGTCTAATGTGAATTACAACTCAAGGAAGTAGAATCTTCTGGCCAGAACTTCTTTCTGAGGCATAAATCTCTATCATAGCAATGTAACTGTGAGCTCTGTCTGAAATGAATAGCTCTACATGTGGCTTCTAAGGTTGGCATTTGTGTTTTCTTTATAGTTAAAAGCTCCGTGAAGCAGGTTTGTATCTTCTCAGCTGCAGTCTTGCATATGTGTAGGCTTTGTGATTGCAAAACGAATGAAACCTTGTTTTTACCAGGTCTTTTCCAGTGCTGATGAAGGTAGTTGCATAATTCTTTCATGGAGATTCTTTATCTATCAAGGTAAGTGGTGAGATAGGCCAGCAAGTAAAGCACAACTGAACATGTGTTGGTTGGGATGTGAAATGGTGCTGGGAACTGGGTAAAGTCACCTGGAGAAGTCTAGGAGGCTTCTAGGGGAAATGAGACTTCCTCTGGTTTGAAATTTTACTCAGTCAAGTCTTGTCCCTCCAGAGGAGGTGACAAGAACACATATAAACAAATGGTGGTGGACAGAGGCACGGGATTTGGACATGGCCTGACAAGGAAGCAAGAAGAAGCATCTCTGGAGAAATGGACAGTGACAAGTAGAAAAGGGTCTTGTACATCAGTGTGGATTATCTAGTGAGGCAGTCAGGAAAATGGAAGATTTTAAATACATGATTGAACATTTTAGAAAGATTGTTCAATGCTAAGAACAATGGATGGGGAGAATACAATCCAGAAGCAGAAAAGCCAATTTTTCTCTACCCTATAAAAATATTGATGGGTTTACAGAATAAGAAATGGTTTTGAGACACTTAGGAGGTAAGAAGAATGCTATATAGTGAGTAACTGAATACTAAGGATATAAGACAAATGGTGGAGGGGCATTGAGGATTTATCTTACTTCTTGACTTCAAAATTATATACCAGTTTTTTTTAATGTACTTAGTACAGGATCTACAGGGTCTCACTACATAGATCGGACTTCTAGTCATCTTCCTGTTTTGAGCCTCTCAAGTGTTGGGATTACAGGTACACACCACTAGGCCCAGTAGTCTCACTAGGCAATGAAACAGTTTCAAAACCGATTAGTAGGACAGTTTCAATAATTAATACATTATGTATTGTTGTTTTAGTGGTTATTCATTGTATAAGATGCACACATGATATCCTGTCCACAAACACTATTAGAACAAATCTTTCTATTCACTGAATTACAAAAATGTAGCTGTATATCTATCCTAACTATTTTGAATATACAGATACAAAATGATAGTTTACTTGTATCCCCTTTTTTGTTTACTTTTGTTAGAGATGGGGTATTCCATTATCATTTAAATATTGTGGGTGCGTGAATTCAGCAAAATATCCCCATATAGTCCAGCAGTCCATAATAGCAGTGGGTTATCCATAGGACTGGCAATGTCAGAAGTTGTTGGCCTGAGTCTTTTACAGCTCAGCATATTATATGGCTTTACTTTTCACACCTCATTTTTATAGTTTTCTGCTGTATGGTTCAGACCAAGATAAAACAAGACCTATGTAACAAGAAACATTTCAGATAACAATCAGTTATGGTGATTTAAAACAGTCACCAAATTCTTCTTTTTCCTTTTTCTCTTTCAACTTTAAAAGCACTGACTAGAGTGAGATGGTATCTCAGTGTTGTTTTTATTTGCATTTCACGGATGACTAGCAATGTGGAGCATTTTTTCATATATTTATTCGCTTCTTAATTTCGTCCTCTGAGAAGTGTGTATTAATCTCACATGCCCATTTCTGAACTGGGTCTTTAAATTTGAGGGCCCTGTTATATCTTAGCTCTTTATATATTCTAGACAGTAGACCTCTGTCTGATTGCTTATTAGTTAGGATTTTTTCAAAATTTGTGGGTTGTTTTTTCACTCTGTTGACAATTTCTTTTGACATGCAGAAGCTCCTTAAGAAGAGTTGATTGCAGTTGTTAATTCTTTCAAGTGCTTCTCATGCAAATATGTTTGTTCATGAACTCTTTACCTACCCTTCTTCAAGAGTTCCTCCTACTTTCTCTTCCAGGAGATTGAGTGTTTCTGTTTCAATGTTGTGATCTTTAATCCATTTTGACTTTAGTACATAGTGATAGAGCTGGGTCAAATTTTAGTTTTCGGCATGTAGAAAGCCATGTTTTCCAGCACCATTTGTTAAAGAGGCTATCTTTCTTCCAGTGAGCTTGTGTAGCCCCTTTGTTGAAGATAAGATGGCTGAGTGTGATTGTAGATGCCTCTTCTAATCTATTCCACTGATCCTCAGGTCTATTTTGTTGCCAATACCATGTTGATTTTATCATAATGGCTTTGTAGTATAATTTCAAATCAGGAATTGTGATGCCTCCTGCCTTGTCTTTATTGGCCAAGATTGCCTTTGCTACTCTAGGTTGTTTTTGGTTCCAAATAAATTTTAGGAATGATTTCTCTAGGTCTGGTAGGTATGTTGGTGGCAGTTTGATAGGGATTGCATTAAATCTGTACAGCAATTTTGGGAGTATGGCCATCTTCATGATGTTGGTTCTTCCTATGTAGGAGCATGGAATATCTTTCCATTTTCTGAACTTTTCACAGTGGCTCAATCACCTGATAGTAGGACCAAATGCAAAGTGATTCCTTCATTCATCCATGTCTATGGAGAATTCTGTTCCTAATCATTGCTGTGCCAGACCCTAGAAACAAACAAAAAATATCCTTTTCTTTTTTTCCCCATGGAGGAAATTTTAATACAGGGAACACATACCATAAACAAATAGTTATCAGTGTGCTGAGTACGGGTTATGAGAATCTTTCTGTGTAACCTGATGTTGAAGAGACTGTGACTGAAGGATACTTGGCAGAGTTAGCAGTATGAACCAGGGTGCTTGGGCCATGTGCCTGGGGGTGTGCCATGGTGTACAGCGTGGGAAGAGAAGTGATGTGTGAGGTGGAAGGAACTCCTGGGCCAGACTTTCAAAGGCCTTATGTGGGCACATGCTATCAACTAAGATTGCATTCTGATATAGGGAATGGAAAATTCCCTGTAGGAGGTTAGGCAAGTAAGGAGTCTTTCTTGCATATCTCAAAATCTGGGTGGTTTCTTTGATAAACATGACAATTGATTTCTGAGAACTTTGTAGATATTAATTCATCTGACACTACAACTCTTGGAGGCATGTGACAGTTTTATCCTATTTTACACATGAAGAAACTGAGGACCACAGCAGTCAAGTTGCTCAGTGTCACACCAGTGGTGAGAACAGGTTTGAGTCCAAGTGGGTTGTCTCCAAAGTGCTCTTGATACAGGGAAATGAAACTCCCAACCTGAAAGGTACCTGGGGTGAGTTTGTGCTCTCTAAAACTGAAGAATGTATTTTAAAAATGAATGGAGGGTGAGAGCAGAATGCTTATTGGGGGAAAGAGAACTTCTGTCTGAGAGGGACAAAAGAGACTCCCAAGTGCGCTGTCCTGGGGAAGCTGTCTTTTCCAGGGACTTTTACAGAATAAAGCCATGTGGAGAGGCGGTTCTAAGGTGGAAATCATGGGAACTTAGGTGGGCATGAGGTAGGACAAAACTATGGTCAACCAATGAAACACAAGCCCCATTGCTCAGGTAAAATTGATTATATCCAGAACTCGATTGGGAAGCAAGTCATGTAGCAGGCAGACATGAATATAGACCATGAATTTATCTGGTAACCAGATGGTAGTGGTTGGATTAGGGACTCTTCCTAGCTTTGCCAAGGTGGTGATCAGTCCCAGATGGTTATCTTCATGGAGGTAAGCAATTTTTTTTATCTTTGTTCCTTAGGTTTGGTCCACAGTAGGAGCATCATACATCTTTCTCACAGTTGCAACATATCTTATCTTCCATACTGTCTCTGTGAGGGCCTTTCCCTGTCTCACTTGCCTGTAATATTTCTAATTTATCTTCCTATAACACTCTCACGGGCTCCAGCATGGACCTGGGTGTCCTCTCCTGTTTAGTAGAGGGGTGTGTTCAAACTTTCAGGAGAGCTTCTGTGTGGTGGTGGTCCTTGCCTGTAATCCCAGCTATTGTAGAGGTGCCTTTGCCTGTAATCCCAGCCAATCCAGGGGGATTGCAAGTTTCAGGTCACCCTAGGCAATTTAATGAAGTTCTATCTCAAAATAAAATAAAGGGCTGAGAATGTAGCTCAGCAGTAGAAGGCTTGCCCAGAATGTGCCAGGCTTCCCAGTTTAATTCCAAGTACCACAAAACTAAACCAACTAAACAAACAAAAAATTAAAGGGAGCAGAGGCAAAGAAGTAGAGAGAATCTTTTGGTAGATAGAAGTAAGTTCAATTACACTATATCCCAGTCATTTAAGATATTTATGCATTTTATAGGAGATAAGTTATTTTAAAAGGGCAAGGAATGTACTGGACCTTTGAACTCTACTTGCTAAAAAATCAGAATATACGAAGCTAGCCAGGCATGGTGGCACAAATCTGTAATCCTGGCACTTGGGAGGCTGATGCAGGAGAATCACTATGAGTTTGCTACATAGTGAGTTGAAGCCAAGCCTGAATTGCTAAGTGAGACCCTCTCTCAAAGACAAACCAGAATATACAGAGCCTATACCTTTGGAATCTTAAGGAAAATTTTTAATCAGAGATAGATAAATATAGACAGTGGTTACTTAACCTGTAGTTGAATGTAATTTTTAAGTCAAAAGCTTAACGCTCTAAATTTCACCTATGTGAAATTTCACCTATGTGGGAGATCCTATTCTATTTATATAATTCCATTTTTAAAAATGAGTTTAAAATATGACTCTATTATAAATAAATAACTATTTTAACTTACAAAGACCACTGGTGAGATACAAAACAGATTTTCTGTTTTGGAGCTTTCAATGTTTAAGAAATTCTCAGCTGTAGTACCCATCTGATAAGTCAGTTTAAATAAACTGCTATTGAGAACACAAGGAGAAAAAGTAATCCCAGTGTTGCGTGCTGCCTGACCTGGACAACACATGGGACACTTGAAGGGGGACCTGCTCAGCTCACAGACTCGTGAAGAAGCTGTATGCTTATTCTGCTGTGCCATCCACACTACTGAGTACTTATATAATCTAATGTTAGGTGACTGGCTTTGTTGTGCAAGCAAATGACCTACACACCTTCATAAGGCTTCAATAGTAGAGACATATGCAATATAACAGAGTTATCTCAGAATATAAAGGACTGTTTTATCAACTAGGAGTCCAGGAGGCTTCACTAATAAGGGAATATCTGGACTGACTCAGAAAGAATGGAAATAATTCCTCTAGTCTGTAAGGAGTGTAACCATGTAGTAGAGAAAGACCATTCAGGGTAGATATAATATTGTCTTTATCACAACACTCAATTCCTGCACCTCAAAGGAGGGAATGTTTATTCTGACTCAGGGATTCAGTGTGTAAGGTTGGCTGGCTTCAAGGCCAAAACAGGATGGCAGAAGGGCATGGCCTGGTGTTACCCCTAGCCAGGCAGGAAGCAGGGAGGAAAGTGCAGATCTCAAAAAAAATCTTCATAATAAAAATAAAAGTTAAAAAAATAAAATTTTCCCAAATGCAAATTATCAAGTCAAAGAATAAATAGTTTAAACTCCTTCTATGTTCTTCTAAAATATCTTACAGGATCAATATGATCTCGCAAATTCTGGCACCAATTTAATGTCACAATACAAACTGTAGCAAAAAGACTCTCAGTGTATTAAAGAAATATTTTCAAAAAAGAAAAAGAAAAGTGGGGCTCTGGGGAAGGAGCTGCACCCTTCCAGGTCTCACACCAGTGGCCCGCAGCCCCCTCCTAGGAACACAGATGAACACAGCACCCTGTGAACCAGTCATTTTCCAAACACATGAAAATTTGGAAGGGCATTTTAGGTCTAAACTACAACAGATATCTTTAAGCAAATTTAAAGGTAATTTAGTTCCAACTGAAGGCACTGGCAAATATGTCTCTAGCTTACTTTGGACATGTCTTTTTTGATACTTTTCTCATAGAACTTGCAAAGTGATATTTCTCAGGTAGCTTGTTACACAGGTGATTTCTGGGACAATGGCCACAAAATTGCATTGTAATTCTTTAAGACAGCAGAAACAGCAGGGAAAAAAAGGGACTAGTTTTCAAAGGTCCCTTGGTGTGAGTAGATTCTCTGCCTCCTTCAGGAAAGATAATTTCCTGTCTGTCCCCTGAGACCAGTGCCATGTCTCCTTTCTGGCAGTATTTTTAGTGCAGAATTGTTCTGTGCTTCTCTAGTGCTCCTGGATCACTTTGGATTGTCAAGTAGTTTTAAGTAAACTTGTGAGTCAATACTAAGAACAATTAACAAATTGAGGACCAGGAATATACCTTAAGGCATCAGTGCCTGCCTGGCAAGCACAAGGTCCTGAATTCGACTTTTTGGTACAGAAAAAAATAAAATAAAATAAAATAAACCATATTGATAGGAAGGTCATGACTCTGAAATTTGCAGTGTGTGTGTGCAATGAGTGTGGTGCTTTCTCCTGAGCCCTTATTTCATTCTTTGGTATGTTGGTCTTTTGTAGGTTCTGGGATACCCTACTGTACCCTAATTCTAGTTAATCTTTTTCCAAATGGGCACCTTTAGTAACAAAAGAAAGGTAAGACAGTTGTGAGTCTTTTCTTTTCAGGGAGAATAGCATGATTTTTCCAACTCTTTGTGGATCAGTAGTATCTTTATGCCCTATGAGACATATGTATGTCCTGATTTCAAGTTTGAATTTGTTCAGTAAGAATTGACTTGACACTATTTAAAATCTTACCCACATTGCTGTGTGTCTCACCTCCAGTTTTATCTAAAAACTTCAATTTTAATTCTCATGTAATTCATTTTTGTTACTTAAAGATTTTCATATGCACATGGCCAAACTCTATGCAACCTTCAGGAAAACATGCAGACTCATGTCAAAATTTTCATGCACTGCTAACATGAGCAGACTTGAAGAAAATGAAGAGAGATCTGCAAGAGTAACTGACGTGATCTCATAGTTAAACAATTCACCAATAAATGCCACAGTTGGACTTAGACACCAGATGTCAAACCACATAGTCATGCAGATACAGTTGCTTGCCTCCCTGTCACTGGTCGCCAGAAAGAAACAGATGGTTAAAAAGATATGTAGCTGAGGCAAGGCATGGAAATAGGAAACCACAGACCAGAAATTCTGCCATTTAAGTAACAGTAATTTTCTAGTCAGGAAAACCTGGCTGTTTTATACATCCACTTATGTACTTAAGCAGTTTCAATGTGAAACATAGCAAAAATAGTCCAAGCAAGGCTGGCAACTTGCAAATTTTGCAATGCATAGTTGCATCGCAAAAATCTCAGAGGCAGACACACAACAGTAAAAGCAAACACTTGTATGCAGTTGAATACAATTATGTGGTGGTTATTACCTAAGCTCATTACAGCTTCAGAAGGGGCTCTGTGAACTTGTGCTCTGACTAGTAGGTCGGACAAAATGCAAATAAGGACTAAATTTGAAAACAAGTAACATAAAAACTAGATACAATTTAGACCGGGAGTCTATAATTTGGCTTTTAAAAATAAGCCTCAGCAAGAATCATCCTCATTACAATAATGGCTTGTTTATTCTGCACAACTTGTTTGCAATTACAAACCCTCTTTTGCCGCTGATTTTAACAGGAAATAGGGGCATGAAAAGAGATGTTGGGGGGCACTTCGTGGTTGGTCAGTTATTATAATTAGAGAGGATGCATATAGGTATCGCTGAGTCCAAATCTTTTAATTTCAGATTTCTGTCACTGAAATCGAAAGTTTCAAATAGTCTATTATTCCGAAGATATAATTATAATTGAATTTCTAATGAGGGTGTCCGTGGAGCTTTGTGCCCAGTGTTTCCATGAGGCCACTGGACTCCGCTGCTTCTATTATGGTCATGTGACATGAAATGACGAGCGACAGCTGTTGACGGCCTGTCTGTGCTGTGATTAATTTATGGCGAGCACACATTTCATTGCTGATATGTTTTTTTTTCTCATTCTTTTCTTCAAATAGTTATTTAGATATTCAAGGGACGCTATCAGGAGGCAGAGAGTGCCCAGGATGCCCATCCGCCTGCGTCTGATTCTTGGCCTTGTTGGTTCCTAGCTGTGTAACCTGGGGCCTCTGTGTCTCAGCTTTCTCCTCTTTAAAATGAAAGCCATTTTGGGAACTCCCTTGTAGATTGGTGTGAAGTTTAAATAAATTAATATGCCTGAAGGGTTCCGAAGATCCCTGTCATCTGGTAATGTGTTGCCCGTTGTTATTATTTGCTAGGGAACACAGCAGTGATCAGGAGAGCTTGGTCTCTACCTTTACATTACGTTCTGGGGAGGGAGAGATGGCATTAGGCAGGCAGTCATCCACTTAATTACTTCTGTAGTAAGTGCCCTAGGGACACATAAAGCGAAGCTGGTGTACAAAAGGGGGACTTGACCTGTTCGGGGAGGTTTCCAGCTCCTAGAAGGGACATTTTCTATCTAAAGGATAAGTATGAATTATTTAGGATGTTAGGATCAGGAGAATGTGCAGGGAGACTGCTTTGCTTATAGAAGCAAAAGAGGGCATGAAAGGTATAATGTGGAAAACTACACAAAACTCCCAGTTCGAGGGCCTGTGGCTAGAAATAATTCAGTTATGAATATGGTTTGACCGTATTGATTCCTTTTGTTCTTCCAGTCAGACCCTTGAGCCTTTGTAGGCCCTTTATCCATGAAACACTGTAAAGTCCTTGGCTTCTCATTGGACAGACACCTCTGTTTTCTTACATGCTCATGACAAAGTCATTTCCCACTCTCTTTTATTGTTCTCAGAAAATCAACTAAAAGTTACAGCTGCCAAATACATGTGACTTGAAGTGTGTGTATTTTGTATGCTTGTGGCATTACATTTATAATTTTTGTACAAATTGACCTCATACCATTTGTAGAAGTTTGTATTCTGCTTTTTTATTGAGATTTATTCTTTGAAAATAAAATTTAAGCTATGATGCACAGGCATTCAGTTGGGTAATTGCTTCCATTTTGTGAACTCCTCAGTTGAACAATTTAGATTATACGCAAATGTTTCACAGCATAAGTAATGCTATGAAATGTTTGCCTAGAGTACTTTTAGACACATCTCCTTAGAGTAGTATATTGCCAAAAATAATATTGCTATATCTAGGACTACTTATTTTCTTTAAAGTTTTTGTGCATATAGCAAAATAGCTTTTTAGAAAAGCCACATCAGATTTACCAGGAGTGAATGAGATTGTCTTAGTATTGGTAACTAAAACATGGAGTCTTGTTTTAATTTACATTCATTACTAATGCTTGCTCTATTCAAATTAATATTACTTTCTCCATGAATCATCTGATCTTGTCTCTTGCTAGTTTTTAAACTAGGATACTAATCTTTCCTTAGTGATTTATTAGAACCTTTTGTTATATTTAAAGGGTAATACCCTTTGCCTGGTATCTATGTGGAAGATTTTGCTTTTAGTATTTTACTTTTTTTTTTTTTTTGGCATTGCTTAGATTTTTCTGGCTTTTACATTGTTACCTGGTTGAATTTACAAACGATTTAGGTTATTTTTTATTTCCATGGTTGAACTTTTTTTTGCCTGTCCTCCTTAAATATTCATGTAAATGTTCCATGTGAGCCTGCTAGATCTTTGAAGTCTTAGTTACACCCAAATTAGGCTCAAATTTATAGGTACAGAAGAAAAGGATTATTTAAGTTACTTTCAAGTGCTTGTTGAGTTATTTAGAGAAATTTCCTCAATGAGCAGTATTGTATGAGTAACTTTAGCCTTTGGTGTTTTTCTACTATGCTTTCACTGCCCTCTTTACATTTTTAAATAGGCATGTTCTTCATGCCTAGCTCAGTGGTAAGACACTTAGCCAGCATATGGAAAGTCTGGGTTCTGTTCCCAGAACCACAAAAACTGAACCCATAAGCCAACCATACAACAAAGAATAAAACAGGTCGATCTGGAAATGTGTAGGCAGTTTTTACCCTTCCTTAGGTTTTATTAGTGTTGTGCTAAACTGAACCAATGTAGACATTGGGTCTCTCATTTTATATGAATATAAAGTAGAATTCATTTCTTGGAAGTCTTTTCATTGATCATTATGTGAACATAAATAAAGCAACAATTATCCATGATTAAGACATGAACTAATAAATAATGGGATCTGGTTACAAATATACAAAGGTCTCTAACAGATATGTATTTGTTTGTTGGGGGTACAGAATCCAGGAATGTCTAAGCCACATCCCCAGCTCCTTCCTTTTTAATTTTGAGATAGGGTCTCCCAAAATAGGCCAGACTAGCCTCAAAGTTATGATCGTCTTTTGTCCTCTGAAGTAGCTGGGATCATAGGTAGATACCACTGCGGAAGAATAATTGTCACGTACGTTTTTTGCAGTATTACACTGAAAACACTTAGAAGTTAAAACTCATTTCTGTGGCACCATATAATTCTGTGGAACACCCTTTATTCTGTGCTTCTCCTCAGTCAGCTAAGAGACAACGCCTCTGTTCCACTTCGGTGGACTTTTCATGTGTAGACCATGGATGGGTATGATGACAACATTGCATGCATGAATTGTAAAGCAAATTTATCGCTACAAGTTTGTAAATAAGAGTAATGATTTTAAACGAATATTTTAAATGTTGTATCTGTCAATTTTGTGCTAATTCTTTCCAGACTTCTTACTTAGCATTGCCACTTTTAGAGGTTGTTTACAGAATTATCCAGATAAATATATCAAACATGGAAAAACATTGAGGTTTCAACACAAGGAAATAAAATCACAACTGAAAGTGGTTTGTTTTTTATTTATTGTATTTGATCAAAGAATAAAATTTTGACACCACTAAAGGTAGTCAAATGAGTGCATTCTAAACTCCAGAGCCAGCTGAAACATCATATAACCACATACATGCAGCACATTATGAAAATATTACAAATAGCTGGAGAAACTTCTCATGAGTGGAAATAAATACAAGAAAGTATTGTTCTAAACTTGTAGTCAAACGGGAGGAAGAAGCAAAATGAATTTCAATCTGTGCAGTGTTCAGAAGGCAAAACAAGCAAACAAAAAAGCCTACCACTATTCTGGAAAACCACACTTTTCCTGACACTCACAGCAAAGTAAAATTTTTCCCTGACTAGTTTTCTTAGAGCAGGCACTTTGTCTACACCAGCCTGCCTTTTTATACATGAACTCAGAGGCAGATGTCAAGTTGCAGGATCCAAGGGACAAATCCAGAAAGATCTGAATTATCAGAAAACATTATACATGAAGTAAGAAGCAAGGAAATCAGGCAGATATTTGACATAGGTGTAATACTCAGAAGCATAATAGCTCTCATATAGTTCAGTGACAAAAAGGCAAACATGCTGATAAAGAAACAGTACCTGAATAGGCAACTTTAAGAAAGGAAAGACAAATGACAAAAAAAAAATTATTGCTTTGCCCTCATTAGAAATGCAAATTGGAGCATCAAATAGAAGTCTATTTGACATATATAACAAGTTAGCATCAATTAGCAGTATATTCACTTTTTTTTTTAATATACTAAACAATGCATTTTTTTTTTTTTTTTTTGCAGGACTGAGGATTGAACTCAGGCCCTTTCGCTTGCAAGGGAAGCACTTATTCCACTGAGCCATGTCCCAGGCCCCTGATACTCACTTTTTGTGAAGATTTAGGAAACCACCCATCTCAGGCACTGCTGATGAGAATGTGGGTTGATGTCACTTTTCTAAAAGGTATTATGATGACATGCACGCAAAGTCTTATGAGCGCTCTCACCACTTGGTATGGCAATTCCACCAGAAATGATCAGCAAGTAATCCAAGATCTGGACAAAAATTTGGTAACTGCAAAACAGCCGTACAAAAAACAGCACCATTGCTTACAAGAAGGGAAATTCAACTGTACTGAATACTCAGTGAAGGCTGTGCTTTAATAAATCATAATATGTCTTCTGAGGCAGAATAACAATAAAAGCTCAGATGGACACTCTATACATGGCAAGATATATACAGTACAATGGTGAGAGGAAATGCTGTAGCACACAGTAGGTGAGGTGTCACTCTGGATTGCACTGTGCCCTTCCTTCCTGTCATGTGCCAAAGACCTAGCCCCAGTGCAGCTGTGTTCCATGACAGGACCATTGAGGAGGAGATTAAGGAAAAACAAAGCCCAAACAGTGAGATCCTCATGCCCTGGGACTGGCGTTCCTGTAAGAAGAGCAAAAGCATCTGAGGTCCATCTCCTGTGTGGGAGCAGAGAGAAGAGATCACCCAAGGGTGCAGCAAGAAGGTAGGGCTCCCAGAGAAAGAAGAGCCCCCCCCCCAGAACTATCCCTGCCCGCTCCTCTGATTCTCTGCCTCCAAACTGTGAGAAGACACTCTCTGCAGCTCAAGCCCCCTCTGGCCTGGTGTTGGCTGTGGCATGCGGAGCAGGCCAGTGTGCCTACGCGCTCCTCATTGCGTGGAGGTACGCTCGGCTCAGGGTCCCCATTACAGTGGGACTTGCCAACAGTGGTGGGGATGATGAGTGTTGGAAAAGATTTTCTATTCACTATACCTGCTTTTGTTTTTGAAGTTATTATTAGTATTTTATTTCTGCTATCCGATTTCATAAAGCTTTTTCTCCCACTATCGTGCCTTTCTTTTAATAGAATTTTCTTCCTCTGTGTTTCTGTGTCAGTATATTTCATCAGTATATGTTTGCAATACGTAATGAATATGCTAATTTTGGGGCTCGTTGCAGCATGTGCCTGATGTATCTTAATTCTTTTTACCTTCCCCACTCCTACCTCTTGGTCCTTGTTCTTTGCAAAGGATCTCTTTTCCTGTTTCCTATTGTTTGTTTTTTTGGTCTTTCATTTAGTTATCGTTTGAT
Source organism: Ctenomys sociabilis (assembly GCA_004027165.1). NCBI lineage: Eukaryota > Metazoa > Chordata > Mammalia > Rodentia > Ctenomyidae > Ctenomys > Ctenomys sociabilis. The sequence continues at coordinate 48,158 of PVKA01012848.1, forward strand.
TTTCTTGTATAAGAGAAACAATATGATACTTAAGCTTTTGGATCTGATTTCCTTCACTTAACAGGGTGGAGTCAAGATGCATGTATTTTCCTACAGTGACTCAAATGTGTCCTTCTTTTGGGCAGAGCAGTGCTCCACTGTGTATAAATGCCACCTTCTCTGCATCCATTCATTCATGTATTTGTGGTTGCACAGGTCACCCAAGACTTAGCTATTAGGTGTTGTGCTGCTATGAGCCTGGGTACATCACTGTACTACGATGTCTTTAATTCTTTTGGGAAGATGAGTAGAAGGGGAATAACTGGATGCAATGGAAATTCTAATTTTAGTTCTTTGAGATAGCTCCATAGTTGATTTAATAACTTACACCGTTTTTCTGAAAGAATCCTCATTGTTTTCCAGTTCAAAAAAACCAGGATCCTGTTCTGTCATGGTAAATGGAGTCTGCAGGAGCTTCCTAGCACGGCTGTGAACTGCATAGGCTGGCGTCTCTTTGTAGTGCTAGGGGTGACTTGAGGTGGAACACGGAAGCTTAACTATCTTTTTACAGCACTGGTGCAAAGGTAGGATGGTGCTTGTAAGCATACAGATACACCTGAACTGTGAAAGCTCTGTCAGGACCACATGAACTTCGGATATCTTCAAATAACAAATTTTACCAGCCTTGTTTAGTAGTGAGATTTGGACAGAGGACAGAATACTGAGGCAATCAGCTTTGGATTCAAACTCTATTTCCTTACCTCAAAAAAAAAAAAAAAAAAAAAAAAAAATATATATATATATATATATATATATATATATATATATATATATATATATATAGACAAGGTCTAAGCTAGTGATTTGCCTAGCCCAAGATTGAATTTTCTATCCTTCTGCCTCAGCCTCCTGGAGTCTGAGATTATAATTATGAGCCACCACACCCAGTTTAGTTGAAAGTGTAAATGTACATTTTATGTAAAGGACTTCAAGAATAGATATTCTGCAGTTCTTTTTCCTTTCCTTTCCTGCCCTCCCTCCCCCTCTCCTCCTTTCCCCTTCTCTCTTCCCCTCCCTTCTCCCCCTCCCCTCCTCATCTCTCCCTTCACCTCCCCTTTTTTCTCTCCTCTCCCCTCCTCCCATCTTTGTCTCTGTCTCTGTCTCTCTGTCTCTGTCTGTGTCTCCTATTTGTCTGTCTGTCTGTCTCTCTGTGTCTGTCTCTCCATCTCTCTTTTGACAGGTTTGATCAGCTCAGTTGGCCTTTAACTTAATATAGTCTTGCCTCAGTTTGTTAAGTGTTAGGATTACAGACTTGTGCTACCATCCCTTGCTTAATATTCTGCATTTCTGACTAAAACAGATGTGTGTATGTTTTTTTTTTGTCTCTGTTGAATAGGGTGAGGTTTTAGATCACAGATGAAATGATATCCTTAAACTAAAATTGTTATTGACTGAAAGAACACACTGTGTTCATTAAAAGGGAGACATTCTAATAAACAGCTTTGGCCAAGAAAAAAAAAGTCTTTTGGCCAAATTTCTGGAGAGAAAAGGTTGATTCTGGTTTACAGTTTTAGGGGTCTCAGTCTGTGCTCTGCTGGCCCTGGTGTTTTTGAGCCTATGGTGAGGCAGCCAAATGTGATGGAACAAAGCTGCTCACCCATAGCTGGGACATCAGATAGGAAGAGGAAGGGCAGGAGCTGCACTGTTGGTGGCAGAGAGGGAGCACCCATCCCAGGGACCAGGACATTGGTCTTCTGGGGACCAAAACTTGCAGGGTTTTGGAGAACAACCCAGATCTAAAGTACAGTGCTGTTTTGTCCCAAGTCAGCTTGCAGTGTTTTAAAACTTAACATTTTATACTCAAGTAACATTAATATCTACCTAGGTAGATACATATTTTACATATATTCTGGCTAAAATTATAAAATTATACCCCTTTAAGTATAAATTCTATACTTAAATTTAAGTATAAATTCTCATATTGTGAGATTTAATAAAATAGAATAAAGAATAGCAATGAAAATTATGCCCTTACCTGAATCTAGAGATAAGTAGGTTATTGATGACATTCACCAATGATCTGTATGACTACTGCACATTGTCTTTTGCCCCTACATCATAATTTTCAGGTTCGCATGATTTTTTTTCATAATGGCAATATACTTCATATACTTGCAGGGATTATGCACTGAATTTACTCCTTGATGCCTGAAATTTGTAAACAAGCAGGCTGGTGAGAAGTTTGTGGGTTGAACAATTTTTTGAAAATATTGGCTGGATGACATCTTTTCCTGAAATATATTTTTCAAGTCTTAGCAGCACCAAGTGGCTTCAATGAGTTAAGATCACTCCCCAAACCCTTAAATTAATATCAGGAAGCAATTTATACACCAAGGAGAATTGAGCTCAATGTGTTAGTGGGATGAATAATTGAAGCATTTGAAGTGGGTGATAGATCTTACTAAATGATTACTTCCTTATAAATTCCTAAACAAGAAGTCTTCATTGAGAAATGGTTTGGGATTACTGCCATTTGTCACTTGGCCTATGCATGCTTAATCACCTGCATTTTCAGGCCACTAAAGGCACATTCAGTGCATTGTAGCAGCCTAAAGTAGTTAATGCATCCACTGAATACCCAAAGCAGCTCCCCAGTGTGGGTGTGTAAAGCCCTGGGAAGGAATTTTGCTCTTTGGGTTCTCAGCCATTAAGTCCCTATTGTCCCGATAAATTTCCATGGAAGTTAATATGTCAATAGAAAATTAGGGATTTTCACTCATTTAAGGTTACACACTTGGAGTTATTTTTTAAATTAAATTAAAATTTTACATCAGACTTATTATAATTATATCTACAATAATTCAGCTTAGATTCCTTTATTGTTTTTTGTCAACTTCTATATCATGAATGAAATTTATCAACTATATACAGCCAAGAAAGGATAGAATAGTAACCAAAAGGTGGGGTAAACTTTTGTCTATCCTCCTGTACTCTTCTGTCCCTATGCACAGCATATGCTTTGGGGTATGCTAGATAGCTTCACATCTCCTGGGCAATAGGCAGCTGGAGGTGGCACATAAGAAAAGTCTGGAGGCAGATATAATGTGGGCAGATCCTGGCCCCTCAGGCCAGCAGTTGAATCTCTGTAAGCCCCATTTTCTTCATCTGTAAAGTGCAAGAAAGATGGTCCATGGGGGCATGGATGTGTGAAGCTTTGGTATGGCAACCTGCATATAGTAACCATGGGGACCTTTGTCTGATTTAATCCTTTCATATTTACCTGTTTACACTATCCTGTGCTTTTCCTGCTAATTTCAGTATCTAGGCAACCACAATATAAAGCATGAGGTGTTTAAAATAATTCTTTTTTAGAAAAACCTTTTGGATATAGCAGCGTCAGTAGAGAACCAGGTCACTGATTTTGGCTAAGCAGTGTAAAATAGGAGAATTTAGGAAAGGGGGTCTTTATATGCATGCGATGGGAAATACTAGGTATTTTCTCATGCTTTAGGAACTTGTTCTAATCAAAGCAGGCAGCAGATGAGAATAATTTATGACAACTAAATTCCATATATTCTTGTTTCTGCTTTATAATGTATCTTTGTTGAGCATGTAATTTTTTCACAGTAGTTATTCCTAGCTGCATATGTGTGCTGCAGAAAGAAAGAGCATATGGAATATATACCATGTATATATACATATAGAGATCTTCTGGCATTGAGTGTGTGGATTCACATGCATATACACGCACACACTCACAGGATGCGTCTATGGATGTCTATGTATGGAGAAAAAATATATATAAATATATATCCCTTCTGCTCTTTTCATTGTGTTATTCGTGTCAGAGGCTGGATGAGTTCTGCCCCCTCCCCCCACAAGCTGGAGGGCCAGAAGGTGGGGCGGTGCCTCTGAGTAATGGCAGCAGAAGGCAAAGGGAGCAGACAGCTGGCGAGCTCTGCCCCAATATGCTTCCCTGAAAGAAGCGAGGAAATTTCAGAAGATGCAATGCCTGAATAGCTCACTTTGTAGAAAAATGCAAGAACCTTGGTAAAACGCGAATGTCCTTCCATTTTAATGTGTCTAGGATTGACCATTTTACCATAACTGGGGTAAACTTCCCCAAAGATATGTTTATAAACATTTCATCTTGGAAGACATTCTAGAAAGAAACATCAACTTTTCTGACAAATGAGAGCTGTTCTCAATAAGCCGAGAAAGACTGCCAATGCCAGGTGTCTGCCTGGAATTTTCTAGAACAAAAATGTACAGTGAAATCTCTGCTATCAAACATTGGAAGCATAAGAAATGCTAGAGAGCAGACCCTCTGTAATAAACACTGCAGTTTAACTACACTGAATGAAACATCCCCCCAGTACTGTTCTGTGCCTCTGCCATCTTAAATAGATTATTCTGATTTCACACTTTCTTGAGGATTCAGGGCCATTGGTAGGTCTTGCAGTTTTTATCAGTAAAATAGCGGGCTCAGTGGGGCCATTGAAATATGTAGGACTGCTCAAATTATTATTGAAGGTGCTCTCCTCCTCCAGGGCATTATTGCTCCCAATAATGTCTGCTTTGGTTCGTTTAAGTCAATTGAGTTGACTTGAATTATGTAGTCTGGTTTGTCAGGATCCTGTAAATGTAGAAAATAATCTCCATCTGAGAGTTCAAATCTCTTTTTTCTTGCTAGGGCCTAGTCATTTGGGTATTTTTATTTTTTTTTATTTTTTTACTTTTTGTGAAATTAATGAAAAGCAGAATTCTGCAAAATAATAAATTTCTATTTTTCTTCAACATTATCATTGTAAAGTGTCTTATAATGTTTGATTTTGTCTATAAATTATAATTTTATTTCCTCCATTAGATTGTAAACTTCTCAGAACAGAGACTGCATTATATACCATTTTCTTCTTATAACACCAAACACAGTATATCCCCAAAATACACATGGATGTATTGATTCTGGAGTATTAAAAACAGGCACACACTGAGGTGGGTGAGATAGCTCAGCGGACTAAGCTTCTGCTTAGGTAAGCAGAGGGAATGGGGCTCGATCCCCGGCACCACTTGCCTCACATCCCTTGGGCACAATGAGCCTGCCGCTGAGAACAGACATGGCGGTGCACCCCTGTAATCCCAGCACTGGGGAGGCTGAAAACAGGACGATCACTATGAGTCCAAGCTGTGTGAAACAAATACATAAAAAACAAATAAACCAAGTGATAGAAGGTGAAAGACCCAAAGTACGCACGTGCAGTTTTTGTTCAATATTTATGGGGCTGGGGAGCATATGGTCTCGAGTTTTACCCTTGGCGCTGAGACAGGATCACTGACAGTTCAAGGCCAGCCAGAACTGCATAGTGAGACACTATCTCAAAAAAACAAGACAAAATCCCACATATTTTGGGGCTAAGGAGATAGCTCAGTGGCTTAAGCTTAAGCACCTGACTGGCAAGCATAAGGTCCTGAAGTTCAATACCTCGTACCAAAACAAAAATAAAACCAGGCACACTGGTTAATTATCATCACAGTTATAGAGCAGTGTGTTGGATGGAGCCTTCAAGCTAGCAAATTAACTTCAGTAACTACCCAAAGTGCAGGAACACAATTGGAGGGACAGTTCTGGCGGCTCTGTTATTCAGTTACATGCCAAAAATATCACAGGGCACTGGGCGTGGTGGTGCATGCCTGTAATCCCAGCACTTGGGAAGCTGAGACAGGAGGATTATTGTGAGTTCGAGACCAGCCTGAGCTACAAAGTGAGCTTAAGGCCAGCCTGAACTGCATAGTGAGTCCCTGTCTCAAAATAAATAAATAAATAAATAAATAAACAAACAAACAAACAAAATAAAAAAAATTAAAAAGACAAAAAAAATTAAAAATATCACAGGATGGGACTGGTAGTGATCCTCCTGTTTATAGCCTCCCAAGGGCTGGGATTACAGGTGTGTACCATCACGCTCAGGGGCGGGGCTGGCACAGCAGGCCAGGGGACTGGACTCCTGGCGCTTTAATCTGCTGGGCTATTTGGCTGGTCCTTGTCAATTTGAAATTACTTGCAGATTCATATTTGCAAAAAATGCTATTTTCTGAAATTAATATTTGAAAATAAGATAAGGAAATTTAGCTTTTATTTTAGATGTTATTTTATTTAGCTATCAGAATTTCATAAGCATAAAGAATAGTTAACCTCTATGTTTTCAACAGACTTGATTATGTTATTCATATGCTAAGATCTCATGTGGGATAAGGAATCATTTATCCATAGATCTTCTCAACAAGATCCAGCTGTTGCTTTTTTGTTAGTGCATATTTGCAGCACATTATATTTACATTCTTCATGTACAGTAGGGACATGTGTACAATGTGCGCTGATTCACCTTTTATCCGTGCCCCATCTCCGTCTCTTAATCCCCTCCTCTCTTGAGAAAGAGCTACCTGCCTGCTTCTTCTTGTCTAGTTTTTATTGTGCTGTTTGTTTATATTTTCGGTTTTTCATAAAAGAGAACCCTGTGATATTTAAACTTGCATGTCTGATTCACTTCAGGTAACTTTATCATCTCAAGATGCACCCATTTTTCTACAAGTGACACAAATTTATACCCTCTGTGGAGTACAAACTCCACTGTGTACAGATACCACCTCTTCTCTGTCCTCTGCCTGTTGAGGGACATATAGGCTGCCCCAAGATTTAGCTCTTATGCATTATGCTGCTATAAAATTTCTAGTTTTGTATGATTCTAAATTAAGACAGAGTCAGAATATGGTCTTTCTATTTTATGTTCATTTTAAGCTAGAATAGAGACAGAACATGGAGTCGTTTATATCAGATATGCTTGCAACAACTAACTTCATCTCATGTGCATCATTTTACAATGGAAACAATGTTTCCACTTATCTATGGAGTATAGGCAGATAGGTTCTTAATAAAGTCATGTGATGGAGGTGAGTTTTCATTGATCTGCTTGCTACATTTTCCGGAATTTATAGGTCTTTCTGAGTTTTTAATTTTTATTTTTTAAGAGATTTAAAATAGTACAGAAATAGAAACGATACAGAACTTCACTAAACAAAATAGTAGGATATCAACAATTGTTGTTACAAATAAATAAAAATAAATATAAAAACTGAAACAGAAAAAATTTAGTAGTACATTTATAGTACAGACTGGAAAATATTACCTATACAGTGTTTCCTTGATTCATAAACTTAATTTGTCCCACAAATTAAGATGGAAAATATGGCTGAATTTATGTTCTTGTGGGAAATAAGGCTGTAGTCACATTTGTCACCATGAAGAATTCACAAACAAAAGCCAAATTCTACCAAACCCTCTGCTTGCAAACCAAATTGTTCACCAACAGAAGCTCTTGTGAAGGACTACGATGTCCTTCCTAATCCAGCTGGTGAATCTTTACTGACACATCATCTTAAGCTGGTAAATTGAAAAAGAACTGCTTGATAGTCAGCACATCTTGTGTACATGTCTTGGTTACTCTTCTCTCATTGTTGGGACAAATACCCAACACTCAAAATTAGGGAAGGAAAGGGTTATTTAGCACAGTTTCAGGACATACTCAGCTGGCTCCAAGGCACAGTGGCACAAGGCAGAGAACAACCTTTCATAGTGGCAGCAAAGAGCAAGAGAGCAAAGTGGAGAAGTGGCAGCAACATGGCAGCAGAGAGCAAGTCCCTTAAATTGCCTTCAGGCAATGTGCCCTGGGCTGGGTGCGGTATTTACACCCATAATCCCAGTAGCACTCACACCCATAATTCCAATGGACCATGAGTTAGTTAAAAACTGTAAAAGTCTGCCAATGACTGCATGAGGCTTTGGAGGACAACTAGACAAAAATCATAACATACAGGAACATATAAAATAGCAGTTATATATTTAGTTACTTATGGAAGAAAATTGAATTTGGTCATGGAGATGTTAATGCACTGGAAAACAATGTGGCAATTCAGTCAACATCCTTTTAGAAGTATTCGATGTGTCTATATTTCCTTTTGATGCCTAAAGTAGTAATATTTTTAAAATATCAGTGATGATTTTTCTTCTCACAAGTATTTTTTTAAATACCAATGAATAAAACTTTGCCTTTGCTAGGTATTATTAATTTCTTCATATGCACTTAATCCTCATTGCATAGTCCTATGAAACAAGGACTTAAACATTTGATTTTCCAGATGCAGAAAAAGAGGGCCAGAGGCAGTGAGGGACTTTGTTCAGGTCCATCCTCGCATGAAAATGATCTGGATGGTGGTGGACTGGCTTGGGGTTCTCACAATGATGGTGAGAGTTCCTGGGAACACAATGTCCTGAGACAACTGGCCACAAGAGCTCCAGCTCTGTGCCAGGCTCACCAAGAAGGAAGATGTTCTCAAACCTTTGGCCCAGCTTTTCTGCAACCCAGGAACAGGAAACTCAGGCGGGCCCCGTGACTGTAGTCAACGGGATTATCATTTGCTTGCTTGGTTGCTCTCTTTCTCTCCTTCCTTCCTTCCTTTCTATTTTTGTTTCTTTTCTTTCTTTCTCTTTCCTTCCTTTTTCCCTTTCTTTTCCTCCTTTCTTGCTCTTACCTATTTTCTTTCCTTCCTTTTTATTTCCTTTCTTTTTT